>JAATLQ010037807.1:117715-135907 GCA_013421005.1 Heliconius erato x Heliconius himera | reverse complement strand
TTATACACTTAATAAATTGTGGTTTTAGTTTTCTGGGATTTTATTTGATATTGCTCGCAAAACTTATCATATTTAATGTAGAAAGGACTTTAGTTATTTCATATAGTATCTATGTACGCGCGCAAGGAAAACGAGTAAAAAGATTTTTCCCGGGTAAATTAGTAAAATCGATCACTGAAAGTCCAATAAAAATTAGTTCAGTTATTCTGGATATTAGCTCGGGGAAATAGAAAGACAGAAAGAGATAAAATTATTAATAATGTAGCTGGTTTTGTTTAGTTTTTTTATTAATATTTTACTATGGTTACTTACGTTTACTTATATTTTTTTTATTTAAATTAGTTACATATTTTCACAAACAATTTCCTAAATATATCTATAAGCATTCGTAAAGTTTAAGCGGGCGAAGCCGCGTCCGGGTCCGCTAGTAATTATATATGTTAAAGCAGTACAGAGACGCACTGGCCGTTTTACGTTACTCGCTTTTGACTTAAGTTCAAAGCCGTGTCGAGAACAACTATTAAAGATTTCATAAGCATTTAATGTAGAATGTAGAATTTAGACATTCCGTTCCGCTTTTTCTCACGAATTCTGAAGGCATTGCGTGTTAAATGACGGAACTCAACGCTGCCATTTTGCCTCGACACCAGAGCGAAGAAATGAAAATATAAAATTAAATATACACATATATCAATTTCCTAGAGTGGGGATCGAATTCACAACCGTCGCGTTTACAGTCACACGCTTGTGCTCCTGTGCCACGACTGGCCTCTGCCTCTTAACTCTAGATTCCCTCTGCCTGCCCTAAAACCACACCTGTCCCAACACTAAAATTTTCAGATTTTTGCACATATGTAGTTAGGTACATAAGTGTACACACTAGTTACACGATCGCCGTAATTGTAAAACAGATTTTTGTATTGTTTTGTATTGTAGACAGATGTTACTTCACTGATTTGAAAGCTTTTTTCGATATAACTTTGTGACCGTAAAAGTTCACATATAGCTAATGAAAAAGTCAGCTTAATTTTTTTTAACTTTTTTTCTTTGATTTGTCGGCGTACACAATGGTAATATATTTGTTTTTGTATGCCAGAGAAGCTTTTTGAAATTTTTCTATTAAAAACAGGAGGCTCGAAAAAAATTTGAATCAAAGATAAAGATGCGTGGGTGTGCAAGGAAACATAATTATAGCTATATATGTTAGATATATTCCAAAAATATATATTTAAAAAAATATATCTGATTGCTATTTTAACAGATTTGAAATCACAATCTTACTTTCCATTCACTGTGTATTTTATTTAAAAAATTCTTTACAAAAACAATAAACAAGTCTGAGTGATCGATATGTTGGGCATTTCTTGGTTTTGGATTAAATATTTATATTTATCTTTATTATATAAATTATAGGGGAGTTGTGCTTAAGATCACATACGAAGATAAAATGACACACTACCAATATTGATTTAAATAATTACGCTAAGTACGATCTTATGATGTTTTAGAGTGTCTGTAGATATCGCTAGTATTCAAATTCATTATGACGGAAAGTAAACGCACATTGGCAAGTAATTCATGTTTTAGTAATTTTGAATAGCAGAAAATTTTGTTTTCGCTTTTGCTTGGTGGTGAAAATACACGTAAGGTAAGGATTTTCTATTTAAAGTTATTTTAACTATACTACTATACCGAAGTGCGATTTATGTATGTTTTTTAATTGTATGTTGCTTTGATTGTTCTGAAACTAAAATATTTTCATTGATTATGATATATATGATAACATGCGCAATATTCTATAATTTGCTAATCTCACATGACTTCATTTATTTCAAATATTTGTCTAAAGAAAAAGTATGTCATCTTGAGCACAATTCCCCTATGTGTGTCGTCACGTGTGACGCGTCATTTGATTAACTCAATATCTAATTAGGGCTTAAAATTAATTTATGAGCAGATTCTATACAATATTATGTTATAAATATCAAATATGTTGGTTAAAATTGATTAAAATCGTATTATTTTGTTTTTTGCCTAAAACTGTAAACTATTTCAGTCAGTCAATCGATTGTGTGCTTTATTTATCTACAACGGTTTAATTACAAAGGAAAGATTTTTGTAAATATGTACGTATAAATAAGAAGTTACAGATAAAGACTACTCCTTGCCTGTATCTAAGACATTTAGTTTTCCAATATAACTAAGATAGAACCATAATCTTGCTTTATTGAATTTGTTCATTCGTTCGTTCATCTATTGAAAATTATAAAAAGTCACTTTAAATTGCGAATTGAAACAGCAAAAACCACAATATATTTTGTATAATAAATCACTTTTAATAACATTTTTAATATTTCATTGAATATAAATAAATTATTTCGATTTTAGGCAAATTTTCTAATGACCACAATTTTCGTTTTGTTTCGTACCTACTATTCTGACATATTTGTTAAAACTAGGTACTAGTTGCATTAAAAAACATTTGCAATATTATGTAAATATAAAACTTGCAGTTTGTCCGTCCATATATCGCATCTAGTCTCAAATAGTGCCATAATTCAAAAAAACAAAATATCGAGAAAAACGCGTGTTTGAAATTTATGCAAGTTTAATTTTTCACTCAATTTTTGGATCATAACTCAAAAAGTAACAAAATTATTGCAATACGATTTTTAGAAAGCTATTATAATTTTGAAGCTCTTTTAAATGGTATAGTAGATATATTAAAAATATAAAGGATAAAATGTTATAATTATAAATTAGTGCCATCTAAGTTTAAATAGTAAAGCTATAATTATACCACTACTTAAGATACTATTTTAAGATATTTTGAAACTAATAGTACAATAAATGAGATTTTCATTTTTTTTTAATAGTGACACTATTTGAACCAAGGTGCGATATATGTATCTAAATATAGATTTGTATTGAACTTTCCCGTAGGGCGAATGTTACAATGTTCGAACTAGGTGTCCCTGGATACTGAGTTTTGAATTTTAATGTGTTATGAATATATCACGTACATACCTTTCAAAGTATACAATTTAAGCACACACACATACACACTTACATCTATGTATTAATATGTGATACAAGAGCTTGGTAACCCTATTTCAGTAAAGTATGAAATTTGACTGACTTACCTATAGTTTAATACTGAGGAGTACATAATTAATAAAAACCATAAATATAACACACTTTACAATACGTTTGACACTTTCGTATAAGTGATTTATACGTTGCTATGGCAACGCCTATTGTACGCGTCATAGATTTCTCTAGAATGTATGTAATGCACAATACCTATGGCTAAATGTACAGGCATGCTTATAACACATAATAAATATACTTATAATAACATATAAAAAGCCAAAAAAACTAAATATAAATACTTAATTTATCGTTTTTAATTTTGGGCATTATCATTTTTTAAATTAAAAACGCAAGCTAACAAACAATTGAGAATTTTTGTAAAATAATAAAAACACGTTATTTGATTGTTAATTTCTTATAAGTCAGTATATAAATATAATCAACCCACTTATTATTGTAAGTTTCGAGACAAAGAAAAAATGGAACAGTAAAACAAAAACACATAAATTGTGTCCATAACTTTTAAGCCATAAATGATTGTTTTTTGAAAAAAAATATCCAATTTGGATTTTTTATTGATATTAGGTAGGATATATTTTGTTTAATCGTTCCACGTCATTGTTCATTGCATCGAAACTTCATCACAAAAACAACATATTTAAAAGAATAAATGTAATACGCAATACATAATTTACTATAAAATTAATTAAGTAGAAAATATGAGCAAATATGTCGATACAAATAGAGTACAATACGAAAATTGATGGAATTACAAAAATATTTCATAAATGTACGACGTAAACGTTTCACGCAATGTACGGTACATTAATTAATATTTTCATGTTTGGTTATCGAGTATTAAATTGTTTCAGGTGGAGAATATTCTATAATAATGTTGTATATATAATTTAAGTTTTTTTGTGGAAAATTTCCGATGAACCTATTAATTTTAGAATCCATCAAATAATTTGATATTGGAACTGAATAACTAATAATATATGAGAGTGAGGCCAGTCGTGGCGCAGGAGCGCAAAGTGTGACTGTAAAATCGACTGGTTGTGGATTCGATCCCCACTCGACTCAACACGCAATCCCTGCAGAACTCGGCGTGTCGGAACAGAGTGCCTTAACATTAGGTTCCCTCTGCCTACCATGCTGTGTGCGGGATTGAGCGTGAAGGTGATTTGATTGTTTTTGTGTGAGTGTGAATGTGACGCAAGTGAAATATTTTTGTCTTAACTTCACATTGCATCCCGCACATAGCGGAGTAGGCAGAGGGAACCTGGGAACCTAATGTTATAATACTATATTCCCATTAAGTACTCCCGTATGTAATCCGTAATGAAAACAGTGATCTCAACGCAAATAAATATTTAATAAAACTATTTCAAAATACAATATACATATGAACAGTTTATCCAGAAAAGCAAAAGATAAAAGTTCATAGGCAGTGACTTATTCTCTTCGTGAGAACTACCTCTTCTTTGTAATAAGCTACATTCATGTTAATTTCTTCTTAAAGGTGATAAAGCAACAAGGCTCGCCTTATCCAATTAAGTTCTGGTTTTACAGTTAATAAAATACTTCCTTTTGAGGTTTTCTTTGCTTTGTGTTGGATTTAATTAAAAAAACTGCGATACGCGTTAAGTGTGAGCTTATATGTAGGTTATAAATTTTAATCAGCTCGTCTAAATAAGTACACGTTTATGAACCAATTTTTTTTTTAGTTCAATGTTACAAAAATTGTATTTTCCATTAAATATGGTAAATAAATTTCATGTTATATTATAATATTTATTTATTTATTAAATTGTTTCTGGTGACATCCATGCACGCGATCACATAACCACACTTCAGCCGCTAAAGAATTGTTAATACAAGTAACAATTAAAGGCAAATCAACACGCAATGCCTCCAGAATTCGGCAGAAAGTGGGGAACGGAGTGTCTTAACACTAGGTTCCCTCTGTCTACCCTGCTGTATTATATGTGTAATATATATATAATATATTATCCTTAGCTGATTTATTTATTTATTTATTTATTTTAATTAAAGGCATGTTGAGATGTGTCGCAAGCGTGTGACTGTAAAATCAACGGTTGTGGGTTTGATTCCCACTCGAGGAAGTGAATTATAATTTACTAATATTTTATTTCTTCGCTCTGGTAACAAGTTGATTTCCACCACTCACCTCACGCAATGCCTCAAAATTTTCACGGAAAATTGGTAACGGAGTGTCTTATCACTAGGTTCTCTCTGCCTGCCTGCTATGTACGGGATACAGCGTGAAACTGAAAAAAAGTCAATAATTAAATAAGATTAATGTAGGACATGTTTTATCAATTTTGTTCGTCATTAATCGAGCATACATAACCACACAAGTAATAAAAGTAATAACAGTTTTAAAATCAGGCAAATTGTAATTTATCATAATGCTAAAGGGAAAACGTATAGAGAATTTATCGCTTTGCTATAATAATGTTGCTGAGGATCGTATGGACACTCCATAAGACAAAATTCAAACAAAAAAATAAAAAGTGTGTGAAGAAGATACATTAATTATAAAAATAATGTAATCCGAGCACTAAAATAAAATAGAAATCACGTTGTCCGAATATTACAGAAACTATAGGATAAGACTATATAGGGTGTGGTTTTTTTAAATAAAATGAAAGATACTAGAAACGAATTAGATCTAAGTGAAGTTACTCAATTTGAATAACACTGAAATTACATAAAAGTGAACATAACAAAACAAAGAATGGGGTAATAAATAAGATCATAAATAAAATAAAGAAATATTCTTTTAGTGAAAACAAGACAATGACATAAAAAAGAAATTATAATTATTTAAAAGCGAACCGGGGCCAAACAATTGAAAAGGTGATATTATAAAATTATCGTCTAACATAATTTTTAATTCATTTTCTAATATTATGACAATAAAAAAATAAAAAAATACAATTATTTTCATAATTCGACCGTAGTACTCGTATCTTGCAGGCAATTGTTGTCTTAGAGCAAAACGACCTCATATTTTTTCTTTAAGTTTACGCTTAGAACCAAAAGGGATTTTGTTTTTTTTCTTACCAAGCCATAAAAATAACAAATAATTATTCATATTTTATAAATATCTATAATAATTATTTGTATAAAATTAATATTCTTAAAAAGATTATTTTCAAACCATTTCAAACTTCAATCAACACGAAATTATGCATGGATGCGTTTCTCATTTTGAACTTTATACATGTTAAACATATTAAAGCATACATTAATAACATGCACTTAACTAAACAGACGTGGACAGAAATAGAGATGGAAATTAATTATTTTCCGCCAGCGCAGCTCGAAGTCGAGATTACTTTCAAATAAGGGACCTTCTGGCTATGGTCCTGCAAATTTTAATCTATATTGGATACGTAAGCCTGTTAAAATAGAAATTATGTGAATGTATGAAATGTTAAATAATCCCCTTGTGGCAATTTCTATAATTGTATAGAGTTTTATCGTTAATAAACGACTCTGTTTTGGGTTTAGGTAAATTTTAGTTTTATGTGATTTTATTGAATATTTCGTGATAATATTAAAGTATTATTTTAATATGTTCAACAAAATCGAATAATTAGTTTATTTACATATGGCAACTAGCAAGCAGTTTCAGTTGTTTGAGAGATTAGATTTAAGAAAATAATAATATGCGATTGTAAAATGTTGATAGCGTCCATTAGAAATATACTCGATTATATTTTAGATTTCAATCCAACATTTAAATTTAGGTTAGGTTCATAAAAACAATACTATGCGATAATGAAAATTGTTACTGAGGTCCATTAGAAGCATACTTGACAACATTCTAGATTCTCACACATTAAAATTTTTAAATATAGGCAGTCTCTTGGTCTGCAAACATAATTCTAAAATAATGGTAAAAAAGTGAACAACAGTTTTGTATTTTAAAATCTCAATACAGCTCTTTGAAATAGTAATTTATTTACAGATGCTAGCCGCCAACCAGGCTCAGAAGATGGCTCTATCGGAACGTCACTAGTCACGTCGACTTCAGACCCACAGGTAAAGCTAACGACTTCTGTAACTACCCTCCCGATACAAAATTATTCTGTTTTATTACTGTAGTTTCATCATCAGTAAGGCTGTCAATTTATATGTTAACTGAATTTAGTTTTTTGATTTTGAAATTAAAAGTTAATCTTATATTTGTATTGGTTTAAGCTTTCATTAATGTAAGAACCTTAGTTTTCTTGTATTGTGGATTTGTTTGGTGGACTTAATTTTAGTTTAGTTTAGTTTATATTTACTTTGCGTCGTTTGCATTTCGGTGACATCGGCGACACAGCACGCCAACGTTTGAGGTTATTTCTTATTTTAATAAGCATGTTACATTTGCGATCAATATGAAAACGATCATTGTTTCAAGGGCACACCGGGTACCACGGCAAAATAACTCCAGTTAACCGTTAGCTGTCTACTTGAACAATTGATTCTTTTCTCTATTCTATTTAAACTTTAAAATTTGTGGGAAAATATAAAATAAAATATACTATAAGTATTTTTGCATTAGAAGAATAACTTTCAGAACTATATATTCTTACTGAAATATGTTTTATTAAATTCATCCAGATTTTACGGCAGCTTTCGGTGTTCGCTGAGCGTACTTGTTGCTTCTTGTTAGTTTCTCGTTTAGACGTGCGTTGACACATATTGTTGGTAAAGTGAATTTTGATTTAATTTTTGTACTAAACTTTAGTACAAAAATTAAAATGATATACGCTGTGATGGTGGCTTAGTACTCTATTATATAAATCACTAACAATATCGGCATTTAAGACCCGTCGTAATAAACTACTCTCAAGTTTAAGATCGATCTTGAGATGTCGTTTACATTAATAAATTATATATCCGAATGAAAACGGCATTTCAAGATCGATCTTAGACTTGAGAGAGATTTATAAAAACGGGAGTAAATCTTTCTCCAAGCTTGATATTTTATAAATATATTACAAAACACAAGTGGCAGACCGTTAAATCTAATGGAAGAGATCGGTGCCTATATTATAAACCTGTTTTACAGATCTTATGTTAATCACAAATTAATCTAAATAATGAAATCAATCATGTTTACATACTATTTAATTTCGATTAAAATTGTGTCATAGTTTGTAATATTTTAGTTATTTATATTAATATTTGTTGATGTTAGAAATAGGTACTTTGGTATTTAAAAAACAAGTTAATTTTAACTTCAACCGAAAAAAACAAAAAAGATTTTTGTTTTCAATTTTTTGTAATAATCAACGATAATTTTTGTAATAATGTTTTAAAGATTAGTATTGTATTATATTGAAATGATTAAACTTTTTATATTATCAAATCATATATATTTATATCAGTTAATAATATAAAACATATTAAATATATAATTTTTATAATAATTAGTAAAATTATATCATTTATTTACATGTACGGGTATTTTACAAAACAAATCGCTATAATAATATTAAATACATATTCGTTATAATAGAAATATTCACTTTAAAGTCAATTTATATTGTAATAAATATATTTGAGGCCAGTCGTGACGCAGGGGCACAATGTGCCTGTAAATCGACTGGTTGTGGGTTCGATCCCCACTCGAGGAGATGAAATATTTATTTACATTTATATTTTCATTTCTTCGCTCTGGTGTCGAGATAACTCTTAAAGAGTAAGTAACAATAAAAGTTACACGTATATTAAATCACCAATGTCTATTGCATAGATGTCAAGTGTAGTGACTGGGGCTGCGGGTGCCTTGCGCGACGAAGACCGCCACGTCCAGTTCGATGGCGATAAAGCTTTGGTAGACCCTCTTGATCATGCCAGTGAAGAACGTCGCTTCCAAAGACACAAGTAAGTTATTATTAAATATGTTAATAAAATAAAAAAAAAACAAATTAGTTTCACGTTGTATCCCGCACACAAGGGTAGACAGAGGGAAACTAGTGTTAAGACACTCCTTTCCCCACTTTCTGCCAAGTTCTGGAGGCATTGCGTGTTGAGTGGCGGAACTCAACGCCACGCTTTGCCTCGACACCAGAGCGAAGAAATGAAAATATAAATGTAAATAAATATTTCTTTTCCTCGAGTGGGGATCGAATCCACAACCAGTCGATTTTACAGTCACATTTTTTGCCCCTGCGCCACGACTGGCCTCAAAGTAACATCTCAATAAACAAAAGATAAGTTTAACAAACTATCATAAAAGTGCCGTTACGTTTTAACCGATCTGACCGGTTTTAACGATACAGGCAGAAAGAACTAAGTTCTATTTTCTTCTGTTCTAGTTCTCTCTCTATTTTTTCACACAAATAAAGATATTTCGTGATTAGTAGAAAACCCACAAACGGTATTGTGTCAAGCCAAGCACAAGAATATTTAAAATATAAACCAATAATTACCTAGTAATATTACAAGGTCATTTAATAATTACTGCGATGTGTTACATCTTATTAGTGAATAATAAGTATTAGTTTTGATTTGTTTATTTACTTAATATGTAATGCTTTATTACACCAACAAGGTTTTTAATCTTATAAAAATAATATTAAGAAATACAATTTTGGTGTTGAAGCGGACTTATCACCACAGGTGATCTCTTTCAGTCAACCTTTATCGTAAAAAGATCAGAAGACGCAAGGAAAGTGATTGATGTACAAATGATAGTATTAATATGAGATCCACTCTTATTTATATCAGCTTCACGCTGTATCCCGCACAGAACAGGGAACCTAGTGTTAAGACACTCCGTTCCCCACTTTCCGCCAATTTCTAGAGGCATTGCGTGTTGAGGTGGCGGAAATCAACGCCGCGCTTTCTCCTCGACACCAGAGCGAAGAAATGAAAAATATAAATGTAAATAAATATTTCATCTCCTCGAGTGGGGATCGAACCCACAACCAGTCGATTTACAGACCCACTTTGTGCCCCTGCGCCACGACTGGCCTCATATTGGCGATCTCTTATTGATATTGGCAATCAAATAATTATTATCCAATACATACCTACTTACATACAAACGTAGAGTTGATAACGTAACGTAGAATATACGTACACATAAAAAAAACATAACATACTTTTGCTAAAAAACGCTTATAAGAAAAAACTGGCGATATCAGTTGAAATTTATCAGCGAGACAAAAAAGATGATCTAAACATGAAAAAGTTGGCGATCTCTGGCAGAGGGAGCGTTCTACGCGATGCGCGGAAGTGTCACCTGGGTGCCGGACAAAAATAGTATAGAGTCGCGTGACTTTGGCATTGTACCTTTCTGAAGTGAATCAAGTCTTCAGCTTATTACACGGAATCGCATGTAGGCGGCGCGCTCGCGATGTGCCCTCGGAGGTTCCACAATACCAGTTCAACCCTTTTGTAACCCTAAAACAATAAAAAAAATGCCAGTAACTTACTCCCGGGCGTCCGAAGTGCAAGAGAAACGGTGAGTGCAAACGCACCACAGCCCTAGCGAACGATATTCTATTATGATGTATGTGAGATTTAAAATATGTCGCCACTATAATGTAATTAATAACTTAGTAAGTAGATATGGATGCAAAAGTGTAGTAATCTATCTTTGTGTTAGAAACTGTGTTAAAATTGATTTTAATATTTTTAGTTATTTTTATTATTCTATAATTTAAATGGAAACTGCCGTGGAGGTCATGTAAGCATCTTCTTAATTTGATGAAAAACAATAGATATAGCGTCACGGTCCATTAGCGTTCGGCCCGAATGTTACGGCCACCTCACACCACCGCACTTCGCGCTCGGTGCGCTCTCCGTCCTTGAACCCATTGCATTGTGAGAAATAAGTTAATATTGCATCTGACCCATAATAAAAGGGTTATAAAAATTACAGTATATTATGCATACACTAGATTTTAGGGGAAATATTTGTACATATACGCAAACCGCTCAATCGCAGCGCAGGGGCACGAGATATCTATATATATTTTGATTTCTTCGTTGAGTTTCAACACGCAATGCCTCCAGATTTCAGCGGAAAATAGGCGACGGAGTGCCTTAACACTGGGTTCCCTCTGCCTACCCTGCTGTGTGCGCTATACAGCGTGACGCTAAAAAAAATGTCTTCGCTGTTTTCATACTGCGACCATAGAATATATTTAAAGTGTGGCTATGTAAATGCAATCGTGACATTGAGCTACCGCCCTGTTCAAAGACAGGTAGCAAAGGGGGGTAGGTTGTTTGATTTTACCGCATACAAGTACCTACCCCGCTATAATAACGTCGGAGGCTAATCAAAAACGATTTGACAACTTGTACTTCAATTGAATACAATTAAGTAGTCACTTATGTTTATTTGTGTTTTATCATCGTATGCTTAATAGGATCTATTAGGGTGTCAAGAAATTATCTTTTTCTTACATTATTTTTAGCATAAAACGATAGCACCAGGTGCAAATTGATATTTTATATATATTTTGTCTGTATCTCTATAAAAGAACTGTTGACTTCTAGCTACCTATGCACACACACAATTTAGAAACTTAAAAAAATCATCATTTTTATTTTAATAAAACTTATCAACGAATAAAATATAACGTTCTCTTGAAAAATGTATTGCTAAAAATCAGTAATTATTAAGTATTCTACGCTTTCTAAATATTTTTTGAATATTCAAAAGGATTTCCAATGAAGTTGCTATATCTAAATAGTATCTACAGCCATTACATTGGAATGAAATGAAAATTTTAAGTGTATTATAGAAAGCTTTTGAAAGCTTTCTTTATTATAAATATTTTATAATATGAATGCTCTGAGAAATTAACAAATTCAACTGATTTTTCGCAAGTTGCGCATATCTTAGGTTAAAAAAACTTTTAAGCTTTACGCTATATCCCTAGCGGGATAGGCAGAGGGAATTTTGGGAACCTAGTGTTATGATACTCCGTTCCCATTAAGACATTTCCGTTCCCCGTGATCACATTCACAAGCTTGTGCCCTTGCGCCACGACAGGCCTAGGTATTGTTGTCCGTAAACCTTAATATTTCATACTAATTTTACCTCGATACCTCCATGCAATCGTGATTCCTGTTTCTGTTAATATGAAAAATATTTTATAATTGTTTTTGTTTCAGCCGCCATATCCATCCACACAAAATGCGTAAATATTCACTCCAAGAAGGGGCCCGCGGGGGTGGTGCAGAAAGTGAGCGGCGAGTCTCCAATGCTCCTGTAGATGAACCACTGCCAGAGGCCGACCAAGATGATCTGCGCAGCCACCGAAGTGAAGATCAAAAAGCTCATCGAAGGCACAAGATGACACCACGTGTAGGTTTTTTTATTATTATTTTTTTCATATATAGCTTTATTATTTATTAAAATATATCGATTTTGTGTAGGTGTACACTATACATGTTTGAATTTTTAATATGAAATTCTAGTTTATAGCTACATGATACAACATGCATTTTTCCTTTGGAGTTCACCTTTTTCTTCGTATATTTTTATTTGATTAATTTGTATCCATCTTTCATTCAATCTTTCAATCAATGTAAGAAAATTAGGCAACTTTTGACCCACTCCCTCTTATCATCTCATGTACTTGAAAATATGCACAAATATCCATAAATGCCTATTGTACCTTTTTCTATATCTGTACCTTTTCCAGGATATCAAGAACATACAAAAGTATTTTATTTAATATATTTTACAATTATTAGGGCTCAACGGTGCATGTCGGTCGCAAGGATGGCGGCGATAAGGTCCAAAACATTTTATCAGATGCCACTTTAAAAAAGATGTACGATCACAGCCCGCACGCGGTAAGTTAAGATTTAAGCTTTTGTTTTTTATAAAAAAATCTTATCTTCTGATTTATCGCCATTGTATATTGTGACCGATAGGAAGAGAATTTTTGCGTTTTATATAATCGATAATGATTGTGAATAATCTTTATAAGATATAGAGTTGTCTTATATAGAACGTAGAAAAAAATATATGAGGCAGTTTTGTTCAGAATGTCCGTTATGCAGGTTTTCGTCCAATTGGACGAGCTCTTGGCTACGGAGGATGGGGACGCCGAGTGGAAGGAGACAGCTCGGTGGATCAAATATGAGGAGGACGTGGAGGAAGGCTCAGGCCGCTGGGGAAGGGCCCACGTTGCCTCGCTTTCCTTTCATTCCTTGCTTAACCTGAGAAGATGCCTCGAAACCGGTGTAGTGTTACTTGATCTCGATGAAAAAGACTTACCCGGCGTTGCCTACAGGTATTCAATTCAAACTAAAATATTGGAGAGTCATATTAATGATAGTGTATTTTATTCATTATTTAAGGATACATATTTTTATTTAAATACGTTCAACGTTATTTAAATTTACTTTTGAACAAAAAAAAAAATTAAGTATTATATTTCAAAATGGACTCGAACATTTAACAAAATGTGGTGAACAATGATCTTCCCAATCAATTAATTGTTACAAATACATTCTTTAGTATGTATAATTAGAATGAAAGCGAATGGTTGTTTAAGTCTGTAATTAAAGAAAATTAATTATAGTGTACTGTAGACACAAGAACAACATTTGATTTAAATATTTTTTATTAAGGTTTTATTTAACCTACATAGTTTTTTTTTGTTATAATTAGAGTTGTTGAGGGCATGGTGACGGATGGATTAATTGAAGAAGATGATAAGCCAGTGGTAATGCGTTCGTTGCTTTTGCGACATCGACATGTGCACGATGACCGCTTCAGGTTCTCCATCAGCGGGCGCAAGCAATCTTCTTACACCAGTTTACAGGTAGGCATATGAGAAGTTCAATATTTTTTATTCTTACTATACGTACTATAGTTATTTTAACTTTACTATAGAAGAAAGAGTAAAACTCAAAATTTGGTGTCGAAAATATAACGTCACTATTATATCATATATGTTTTTAAAGAAAGGAAAATTTCGATAAATAAACTTGACATAATCGGTAATCCTCTCCAAGATATACAGGCAGATAAAAAAATATATGATTAATCTTATGTTGTTTAATATTTATTTCTACACACCTATCGGTTTGAAGTAAATTTACAAAAGTTAGTTTAGTAAAATATATACTTATGTCTTAATTATTAAGGCAATATTATAAAATAAACATAATAAATATAAAGGACATCTAAACGAAAACAGTACCTACTAATACTTGGTTACGTTTATCATGGATTACGATAAAAAATTTGGCATGTTCATGATGTATGTGAGTTTATTTGTTGAAGGTCATTTCGTATCAATAATTTAGCTACTGATTGTAAAAAAGTTTATCACATAACTATTTTACTAAAAAAATAAGATTAATTTGAAATGTGCCAGATAGACAACTATTTGCAAAGCAACACAATTTTAACATTTTTTAAAGTGGTATTCTACACTTGGCAAAGAAAAATACTTATTAAGAAAACGTATAAAAACGTAACGGGATTTAAACCGGCGCCTCTTAGGAAACCGTCCAAAAGCTCTGACCAACTAAGCCATACGTTCTCGCACACAATACAATTAAATTTAATTCTTTCTTTATATGTTTTACACGTTGTCCGGAAACATCACGATTTGTAATCTAGAACTAACATGATTCTAATTGTAACTGTTTACTTCTCTAAGCACAAAGTGCAATACAACCCTATCGATATTTGTTTTGTAAATTGAGAAACGTGTAATTTACTCGTTGCTGATTATTTTCAAAAATAAATACAAACATGATAGTTCCATTAAAACATTCATAAATAATAACTTTGATAATAAATTAATTAACTTCCTGGCGATAGCGAAAAAAAATTGTGTACTTGCTGCATAATGTAAAATAATTTATTTTAAAATCATACTATTGTAATGGTTTTTTTTTGTTGTAATAAACAGATAGATCGATTTAATTATTTATTTTACACGCGATGGTAGATCATTGAGACGAAGTGGGTTCTATTTCTGTTCCAAAAAATAATAATTTATAGAGCATAAATGAGATACTTGTAACAACTTTTCTAGATGTAGAAAAGAAAGGAGTAATTCTTATTGTCTTTTAATAAATGTTTAATAAGCCGTCTGTTCCATCTAGAGTAGAGCAGGTGGTACTTGTGCAAATATTGTGCTCCGAGAAATGGCCACTATGGTCAAAATGAGATTTCTATACGATTAAATAATGTTATTATGACTTCGATGGACTGACAAAATGTGTTGTGCAGTCTCTGTGGGTGGAGGAGAGCGGCATGGCGGGCGGCTCCGGCACCCCACGGCCCTCGTGTGTCCTCTGCTCGCCCGCCATCGCCTGCCGCCGCCACAGCGCCCACGTCTTTGTACGCAAACCCTAAGCGTGTTACCCCCAGCAATCCTTGCACTAGAGTTTTAGAACAGTATCTCATCAACAGACCACTGCTTCCACCAATGGCTTGAATTATTTAGTTTAGTGTGCCTCATCTTTTATATTGTGCAGGTAAATGTTGTGATAAAACCGCCACTGCTATATTTTTTTTTTTAGTAACGTAACTGTTTGTCTGTGTATCCATTATTAGTAAGTTATTTCATATTTTTCTTTTTTTCCATGATAATTAGGTAAACGACGTAGTCAGCCATTTATCAACTTTGGTAGCTCATTCTACAGTATCTTAACGTAATTCTTTACGTCGTTAGTTTTAAATTGACAATCATTGTAATCATTGATAGTGGGCTTTTAGTCAGTGTCTATAGATGACATGAGTCCTAATTATTTTTAAGTGATGAATTGCTCGTCAAATATAGACCGATATTTTACATTTTTTGCGCATATTTTTATTGTTATTTTATTTTAAGCATGATGTCAATAAATTTTGCTTTTGTTTGTATGAGTATCTGATGATTTTATTTTAAAGTTTGAATGCACGATTTTTTACAATTATTACATTACATTAGTAATTCGATAAAAAAGATGATATCTTGAATTTGTTTTGTCATTTTAGGTAGACTAGCAAACTCCAAAAATATATGTGAATTCGCTTTTATAATTTTTAATAAACCACACCAGTGACCAGTTTTTACAAATTTAATCGACACATTCACGTATACATCAAAAATTATTACATAATTATAATAGAAATATTATTTAATATTTTCTACTACAAAACACTATTTCTTAAAATATAATTATTTGTTCTTTTGCTCAGAATTTATCAGATCAGAAGCGTCGACGTAGCTCGCATGCCTTGCCAGCTGACCGGACAGATGCACGAAAAAAATCTTCCGCGGCAGCTCTGGAACTGCGTGAAGTTGAATATCTGGCGACATCCGGCCCAGCAGGTTCCCAGGATGAGCTCCGTCGCGGTCACAATGATTCCATTATGAAGCGCATTCCGGGAGATGCTGAAGCTACTACAGTGCTTGTCGGCGCCGTTGGCTTCCTCGAACAACCTACCATTGCTTTCGTGCGTCTTGCCCAGGGAATACAGATGCCATCTATAACGGAGGTTCCAATTCCAGTGCGTTTCATGTTCATACTTCTTGGACCGACTACAGCTGATCTTGACTACCATGAAGTCGGTCGATCAATTTCTACTCTTATGTCGAATCCCTCTTTTCACTCCATCGCTTATAAAGCAGACGACCGTCGTGAACTGTTATCGGCTATAAATGAATTCTTAGATGATTCGATTGTGCTACCACCCGGTGATTGGGAGCGACAAGCCCTTTTGCCATTTGAAGAGCTAAGGGCCAAAAGCGAAATGATAAGACGACGAAAACGTGACGCTCTCGAGCGCAAAAGAGCAACCGCTGCTGCAGTGACTCCTATAACCCCAGCTTTCGATGAAAAGAAGGCTCTACTGGCTGCAGAGACTGGAGGCCTTCCTGAAAAAGAACCAGATGATCCACTTTCAAAATCTGGGCGTCTATTCGGCGGTATATATTTTTTATTTGGCTGACTGAACCTGTATTTTTATTTATTTTAAACAAATTTTACTATGAATTGTACAATTTCAGGAGTGATTCGGGACATCAAGAGACGATACCCACATTATATATCAGACTTCCGTGATGCAATAAATGGACAATGTGCTGCTGCCACCATTTTCATGTACTTTGCGGCCTTGTCATCCGCTATCACTTTTGGTGGTTTACTCGCTGAGAAAACTGACAGACAAATAGGCATTTCAGAAACATTAGTGAGTTTTTATCCTTTTTAACTTTTTCACATTATTGGTGAAACGATTCGGTAATTATGTAAACAAGCTCAATGTCATTCTCACACTTTTTGTTTTGTAAACAGGTTTTCACGTGCGTGGGAGGGATATTCTTTGCGCTAGTTTCCGGACAACCGATGATGATTACGGGTGCAACTGGACCTTTATTGCTTCTTGACGATGCATTATTCGTGTTTTGCCGGTCATACGGTTTCGATTTTTTGGCTGCTAGAATGTATTGTGGAATTTGGATGATAATAATAGCTCTGTGCGTTGCCTCCATTGAAGGAAGCGTTGCAGTAAAAACTATAACTAGGTTAGTTACAAATAACATAATTTATAATTATTGAATTTACTTTGTAGACAAGTTTTATATCATTCTTTTTATATTTTTATAGGTTCACGGAAGATATTTTTGCATTCCTAATATCTCTGATCTTTATTTCGGAACCTATAACCAACATAATCAACCTGTACCGCGCTCATCCACTTGGCTACGATTACTGTCAAAACGCAACTGAAACTATTATCCCTTCTGTATTGGCACCTGCAAATTCTACAGAACTAGGTTAGTAGCTGATATATATCAGTTTTTTGTAGCAACTGAAATACAATAGAAATATAACAATTCTATGAATATTATTACATTTCAGGTAATAACACAATTGCCGTACCACCTATGATTGTTCATAAAACTGTCCCACCGCAGCCAAATACAGCCCTCTTCTGCACGATGCTGACATTGTCGACATTTATAATAGCTTACTATTTGCGTATTTTCCGTAATGGAAAGTTTCTAGGACGCAGTGTAAGTATTATAACTTTTTATATTATTCGTTATTTTTTGCGAGTAAAAGTTTAGTTTCATTTCAATGTACTTTTTTTTTTTT
>JAATLQ010037807.1:71117-117615 GCA_013421005.1 Heliconius erato x Heliconius himera | reverse complement strand
AAGAAATGGAAATATAAATTTAAGTAAATATTTCATCTCCTCGAGTGGGGATCGAACCCACAACCAGTCGATTTTGCAGTCACACCTCGTGCCGTTGCGCCACGACCGGCCTCTTTTTTTAAAATATCTAATAGAATGTATTAGTACTGTGATGTAAGTTACGTATAATTTGATTGAAGCGAACGCTTAGACAAATACCAAGGTCCAAATGTTGCTAGGTTATTTTTTCATATATTTATAGGAGAATTTGTTTTTGCAATACTAATTACATTGTCTCTATTCAGGCACGACGTGCACTTGGTGACTTTGGGGTGCCGATAGCAATCGTTCTCATGGTGGCAGTGTCTTGCTTGGTACCAGTATGGACTGAGAAACTTCAAGTTCCAGATGGGCTAAGCCCCACTTCAGCGCGATCTTGGCTAGTTCCCTTGAACCCTGGCTTAGAAACCATCCCCTTGTGGGCTGCCTTTGCTATGGTATTGCCAGCGCTCATGGTATATATTATCGTGTTTATGGAGACTCACATTGCCGAGTAAGATATTAAATTGTATATTGCATAATTACCTTAGTCCTCTATCCTAAAGTTTAAAATAAAATTAATTATTAAAAGTATCCCATGAGTACTCATGAATTAGTCAAATAAAAAACTATACCTCAGCCCATATATCCATGGCTCCGCGTGCCCAGCGACTGCTTGATTTTGCTTGCCGTTATATTTTGTTTTATATCCATTAAAGAATATTGGAATGCGATTTATAACATTATCAATATTCTCTACTTATATATTTTTCGCTTTGCGAATATCTAAACACTTGCAATGCTGCTAATAGGTTGATTATTGACAAGCCGGAGCGGCGGCTGAAGAAGGGTAGCGGCTTCCACATGGACATCGTGATCATGTCGCTGGTGAACGCTGTGTGCGGCATGTTTGGTGCGCCGTGGCAGTGCGTCGCCACCGTGCGCTCAGTCAGCCATGTCTCCGCCCTTACTGTCATGTCCACCACCCACGCACCTGGTGATAAGCCCTACATTGTCGAAGTTAAAGGTATATTAGCTTTATTTTTTAAATCTATTATTATAAGATTGTATGTATCTAGATATACAAATCATTTTTCAACATTCAATAATCAAAACTGTATAAATTATTTTTATTTTATTTTCAGAGCAACGTCTGACTGGTCTTTTAGTGTCTATATTAGTTGGTATATCTGTTTTGGCATCTGGATGGCTTCGATCCGTGCCTATGGCTGTTCTATTTGGAGTTTTTCTGTACATGGGAATATCAGCCCTTGGTGGTATTCAATTCTGGGAACGTTGCATTTTACTGCTAAAACCTATGAAACATCATCCACAAGTTCCGTACGTGAGGAGAGTGAGTAACGCAAATTGCCTTCTATTCTAAATTAACAATATTATTTTATGTTCGATATCAGTAGCATTGAATATCTTATAATATAACATATTAACAATGTCTGCTTAAAAAATATTATATGAAATTAATACAATTTTTTTGCAGGTACCGACTATGAAGATGCACCTATACACCATTATTCAACTGGTTGGAATCTGTTTGCTGTATGCAGTAAAATCGTCACGTTTCTCCCTGGCTTTACCGTTCTTCTTGGTTCTGATGATTCCTCTACGTATATCACTGAGATATGTTTTCACGCCATTGCAACTGCGTGCAGTAAGTTAAATTATATATTTTTATATAAATCAACGTGACACTAAACGGCGCGGTGTAAAACAATAAAAGGTTCACTTTCTATGCCATATGATTTAGGAGATACCAGCGTGAAAATAATATGAATGATTTTTGTCGATTTCTCGATAATATAAATAACGAAAAAAAAATGTATTTGTTTAATTGTCCTTTACTAAGCCTTTTTAAAAATTGACGAAGCTAATTCGGATTGATACGCTCATTCACTATGCCTACGAGCAAATTGTATGTAACTATATTTAATTCAAGCGCGTTAGCACATCTTATTGACGTAATAATTACATCTGCGTAATGTAAATTATAAATAAAACAAACCTAGACAAAAGCTCTTTCACTAGTTATTTATAATATGCATTTTTTTACAGTTGGACGGTGCCCAAAAAGACATTGACAAAGATGATGAGCCAGATTTTTACGAAGAAGCGCCGCTGCCCGGATAGGGAACAGCCGTCTGAACACGTGGACGGCGTGTTACGAGATCCATTATGATGTAATATTTAATAATTGGTCGTCCATATTTTGAATGAACTCTTGTGTAACCACTTTAGTTGTAGGTACTGCTTTAGATAATTTTATCGAAAGTACTTCTACAATTCTGATAATTTGTATTCGTATGTATGAAGTACCTATTTATATACACTATATTGCTATACCTTTAAAAGTATTAATATATTATGTACACTTTACATTTTATGTAGGGTAATACTATTTCGAAGTCTTAAATGGTCTATATTTTAGGATTATTATATTAAATAAATCACGTAATTAATAATATAAAATTTAAACATCACACGAGTATTGGTGGTGCTTTAAGATATTCTGTACTTAGTAAATTTATATAATGTCACTTTTGCCTATGTGTATGTACTTCACGCGACAAGTTTAAGTACCTACTTGTTGATATCATGAGATGCTGGGGTGATGATATGTTATTGCTCAAATTTCTTTGGCTGTACCTTTGTTATATTAATTCCACAACATATTTAAACGTAGATTAAGTAATCATAAAATGTTAAGCCTCACAAGTGTGAGGGAATTATGTGGAGTTGTGACAATATCAAGTGTGATACGAAGTTAAGAATGACTGTGTATTCTAGCCAGATTTGATGGAAAAGAATTCAAAGTGTTCTACAATATCTTATATAAAGTTAGAGTAGATATTATTCTTGGTTTTGATATTATACATCGTTTATTTTTCAGCTTTTTAATGCGCATAATCTATTTACCATAAGAAATTATTATTATTAATAGTAAAGTGTGTATCAACGGTTAGGATAAGTATACATATATTATATGTCTACATGTTTACACTTGAATGTACTTAGTACTTAGAATAAGTCTTCTCTATAGCCTGCCATTTGCACTAAAGTGTGGAACTTTTCATTTCGTCCATGTACTTTACAAATTTAGTAGAAAAGACAATTTTTGACTGTAAGGCTTGGCAATTGAATTGCAATAAAAGATACGTTATTTGGAATATGTTTATACAATATATATTTATATATTATTATTTTATGTCCTTATTAGTATATAGCAAGTAAGTATTCACATTAAACAATTAATGCATTAGAAAATATTTGATTCAGATATCCTGAAGATATCTTTATAAAGAAGATAATTAAAGAAGAAGTGATTTATCTTTAGATATACATACGTAAAAGTGCGTGTGTCCCATTCTGATATGATTGGCTAACGTTTAATCACAAGTAGATAACTATTGTTATTATCCTCTTTACAGGAAATAACATATTGTTATTGCGAAGTGCTTATATATATTACGATATGCCAAAGCGTAGGTGCCAAAGAAACACGAAGTGTTTGTAGATTATTAGGATCGAATTCTAAATACAAAATTGTGCTGGAATGGTTCTCACGCTCTTCAGTAGACTTTAGACGGCTTAATAGCTAAAGTCAGTATTAATTTAATGTTACCATGTTATCAATAAGTCCTAACTACTTATTACATACGTATATTGAAGCAAATTAGTTATTTATTTACTGTAGACACCTACGATAGTGAGTTCTCAAAGAATATCATGTAACACATCAAGGTTTAGATGATTTATGTCTGCCTATTAAATAAACGATTTAAGAATTATTAAGAATGTAGTTAAATAACACTTAATTATTTATTACCATATAGCACCGTCAATGTAATATTAGTTATATGGTGTACCTACATAACAATTAAATATCTGTATACATTTGCTTCTTTTGCTTTCAATAAATAAATATTGTTTTTAATTATGTGAGTATAACTACTTAAATTCTTTAAATGTAAATGAGGATTGATTTAAAGTAACATTTCTGTGTGCCCATATTATATCAAAATTGACACTTAATTATTTAGTGTAAGGCAGTTGTAACAAACATTCCATAGCAAATTATGATTGATTATGTTAATCTGTCTACTCTAAACATTATATTCATGTTTAATTTTAGTTTTCATGTTCTTTAATTAATGTAATCAAAATCTACATTACCATTTCTGTTACTTAGATATTTATTTTATTATAATTAATTTATTTTAATTCAGTCGTTGTTTGGACTCTAAACAAAATATGTTCCTTGATTGTATTAGTTTTTTTAAATAGAAAAAAAAAGATTGTTTCATGTTGTATCTATTGGAGTATTTTTTTTCTTTCATTTCATTGTTAAGTATGTTGATTTTCATTAAATTATTATTTAAATAAAATAAAGGTCTTTTTAATTTATTAATTACCTAACTAACCTAACCTAAATAAATGAGAAAAATATTGTAAAAAAATAGCGATAGACTATAAAAACAATCAATGATTGAAATAATTACTAATCATTTATTTAATTACATACTTAACTATATTCTTGTCTCAAAGAAGCTATATCAGACAAACGATACTATATTCAAATACATAATTTGAATATAGTATCGTTTGTCTGATAGTGGGATAAAGAAATAAAAAATGGTATTCAAAAGCACACTAAACATCATAAAGTGGTTACGTCCTACGTTATATTTGAAATTTTGAAAATATACTAAGATTCTGATTCGGAATTCTGATTTATATGGATTCTTCTACATATATATACTAATATTAATCTAACCTATATATCTAATTTATAAATTTTAACGCAATAGATACCTCATTTGTAGCCTGTAGTATGTGCACATTTATTGCCTCTGTTACTTTCTTCTTTCTCTAAAATTAGTTATTAGAATGATGCATGTTGTGGCCAAAATATTTAGCGCCAAATTTTAAAATCAATCATAGACTATTTTCCATAGAGTATGTAGGTTATAATTTAATATGTACAAATTACAATAATTTTAATATGAATATTTTGTATTAATAAAATGGAATTTTGATATAGAATTTCTTGTGATTAAAAAAATTATCACATATATTTTTAAGAGTAATTTTATCATTATATTATTTTAATAATTATTACAATATTTTTATTATTATCAATATTTTAATAATATTGTTGAAACTGTAACTACAAAGCCAAATAAATAAATTTCTTGTATATTCTGATATATAAAATTTGATTTCATAATAAAAGTGGCGTAAAGTTTTAATGATAAGGTAAGATTATCCAATTATTTTAAAGGGCTTCCTATACAGAGTCTTGTAATCAAGTAGAAAAATATTTGTAATGAAAAGAATATTCTTACATCTAATAATATTTTTTTAAAAAGTCTATTTCGTTGTGTAATTAATTTTAGTTCACGTCATTTCTATGTATGCAAATGTGTATTGTAGAGAATTTCAAATAAAATTATATTAACCTAAATAAAATAATAAACGTAGGAATATATTTGTACTATGGGTAGTAATTAAAGATGTAGGTGCTCAAAAATCTGAAAATAATAGTGTTATGCTGTCAATAAAATTTCAGTGGCGTCTCGATGAGCCTTTATATATTGTGATAGGTGCTGCTATATACAAAAATATTTTACTCAGGGCTGCCATTTTCGAACAGCGCTGCCCTCATTAGTAGCAACTGCAAACTAAAAAATCGACGTCAATCCAAACATGTCAGTCGCACATAATGGCGGAGGTTGTGTTTTTTATCAGTAATTAAATCCGGTAATGTTATTTTCAAAATGAACGAATATTAACGTCTTCTAAATTTTAATTAAATGTTTTGTTTATGATTTATTATTGACATTTGATTTCGCAATTAGTGAAGATTTTTATAGAGAATGGAGTTTGTGTACGTCGCGCTATCGATAGATTTATTGAATTAGTGTCGGAGCGAGGGTCGCTCGCCGGTATCAGAACCAGGAGGGTGGCGGCTCTACCAGATCAAAATGGGGGCCCAGCAGGCAAAAGAACGCGGCACGGCCAGCGGCGCGTCCATGCGTTCGGCGAGAAACAAGCCCCGGGTGCCCAAAGACCCCCGCATGCTTGGCTCGAATATATTTACTGAACACAGCGGTGAGTCACCCTTATTATTTTTACTTAAGGATAAATTATTTACTTCCAAATGGTATTTTTATAAAATAATTTGATTTTACTCGTTCTTTATAATGACTATCAAGTACTTATGCACAAAGAAATTCTTTGTCATAGGGCGTTTTATTACAAGTGCCTAGAGTAACATTTTTCTAATAGGCATTAAATCTGTCTATTCAAAAGCTCATTGAACTTCATTTGTAGATAATTACCTTCTTTTGTTGATTACACTGCCACATATGTATATCCAATACACTTATCATTGTTTTTATTTTATTAGTTATTTTATTTTTTTCTAAGATACTTGTTTATATATTTATCATGTAAAAAATATCTAAACAAATATGATATTTACGACACTAAAAATATCTGGAATATATTATACTTACCTGGCTAAGTTTGTAAATTCTATCATAGTGTAATAGTTTAATAAAAGAAAATCAAATAAAGGTCTTGTGAAAAAATCTTTGCTATTCTCATGGTTTAAATATGGAATCAATAATTGTTCTCAGAATGAGTACAATAAAACTATTTTAAGGTAGTTTAGTAAACACTCATGTTAGAAATTACAATGGTAATAAATATTCAAGGAAAATATAAATAAAAACTTTTTTGTACAATAGAATTATTATATTTTTCTTGTTTACCAAATGTTGACCAACAGACTCATTCTGTCTCTATATTTTTTTAGCTTCATGCAGTTTCTTGTACATAACAGACTAGGCAAAGGATATCTAGTGTTGAGGACTCTTCATTGCTAACATAAATTTAATTTTCTAAAAATTGTTTGTTGAGTGATGGGGCTCAACATCACACTTTGTCTCGTTGAAAATGTGTTGAAATAAATGTTATTCATTCCAGCACACCATTTAAAATATAACTTTAATTTCTTCTATGTCTTACAACTTACAGTTATGACATGTGTCACATTTTCTATTTTTAAATATATATTTAATCTCAGTCTGCCGAAAAATCTATCAATGCTTACATAATATGTTCCTTCTGCTTCCTGCATATAGTAAGCAGGTTATAAGCAGGATACAATGTGAACATAAACAAAATAAATACCTTATAGCTTATGTATAACTCTTATAATTTCACAAAGAAATAAGAAAATAAATGACATAATTTTATCATCAACTTTTGCAAATTGGCACTTATTTAATTACTATTATTAATTTGTTAATCTGGAAAGATTGGTTCTATCTAAATATTTTATTAGTGGGATTTGGACTCTTAACTATTGCATGCAACAATGTGTAAACATATTAAAGGCAATATTTAGATAATTATGTAGATTGAAAGTTGCTCTTGCGATGAGAATGCCATATATATTTTAACTAAATAAAGTATTGCAGTAAAAGGCGATTGTAAATATATTTTGTTTGTATCATAATCACTGTAGGTTGTCTTGAATATGATATTTATTTTGCTCACCTTTCATTTTAGTTAAGACACTCCACTCCACCACCAATCCTCCACTTTCTGTTTGATTTCCGAGACATGGCATTATGAGTAGGAAACTTCAACACTGTGCTTTGTCTGCCAGAGTGGGGAAGTGAAAATTATTTAAATATAATCATTCCCTTATATGGAGGTCAATACATACAAACTGTAAAAATAATGCACAAATGCATATTTTCATTTGATGTTCAAAATATATAAATTGATTTCTGACACAGTATCAGAGATGTGCACAAAGCAAAGCGAATTTTACCATACTTAAATATGTCTCTATGCATAAGTAAATAAGTAATACATTCAATATATAAATAATTAACTCCAAAAATAGAGGACTTTTATTGTAAGGACAATTACAATGACACAATATGATTAAAAAAAATCAATACAAAAGTTCTTTGTTATTTAGGTTCCTAAAGTATACTTGAAATGACATAATATATTTTGACATATTTTGTTCATTTTCATTTATGCCTTGTTAGTTTATTATTTGAACTGATTGGTTAATACACAGATTGTTAATCTGATTATATGTGTTTTTTTATATACAATTTAACACACATACAAGATCTGAAAATATGTATAACAGACTTAATAAATTATTTTCACTTTCACAATCAAAGTTACTATATTAATTGTAAATTGTACTTCCACATAACCAACCTCTCTATACAGGATATAATTTTTTATTGGAGCTACATTTGTATAGTATGATTTTATGCCATAATATATGATATTAACTTCATATTGGATGAGTTGGTCACCAATTATTTGTATTGGTACAGTATTGTCTCAGCATACCTCATTCACATTACACTATTGTCAACTCACTTTACATTATCATTGTAAGTAAGGTCTATGAAGTTTGTCACCACCCTGGGTTTTCAAGAACAATATTTGCATAATTTCGACAGTGAATCAACTATAGTTTCCCTTTTCTCACCCAGTTTAATAACATATACATTTTATATACTATATTTCTCTACTCTCATGTTATAAATATCCTCTTTTTTTATTACCTTTTTAAAATTAAAATCAAAGTTAAATCAGCTTCACACTGTATCTTTCACACAGTAGAATAGTTAGAGGGAACATAAACTGGATACACTGCGTGTTGTGTGGTGGAATTCGACACACGGGAAAGAAATGAAAATATAAATTTAAATAAATATTTCATCCTCAAGTGGGGATTGCACCAGCCGCATTTACAGTCACACTTTGTGCTCCTGTGCCACAACTGGCTTCAATTTTATCTCTTTTTCTCTCAGAATTAATATTCTTAGGATCTACATAGAAAATTTCATAATATAAATTAACTTTGTACATTTCTTGATCAGGTTCCAATCCCTTTGTATAGATTTATACCATTCAGAAATTTTGGTGCCTCATTGAACTGAATTCTAATCAACTCTATTCTAACTTAATCTAGATTCCCTTGATTATGAACTTTTGCTGCTACCAGTGTTTTTTTATTTAGTTGCTGTGCGCTCTCAAAGTTTGTCACTTTGACACATACTCTTCTGTCTTGTTCCTATGTTTTTCTTAATTAACTTAAGGTTTGGGGAATGGAGTGTCTTAACACTAGGTTTCCTCTGCCTACCTTGCTATATGCGGGATACAGCGTGAAGCTGATTTGATTTTGATTTTAACTTAAAATTTTTATGAAGTGTCTCTGTGTTTTTATGAAGTGTCTCTATGAAGTGTGAAGTGAACATTGATCTGTCTATCAGTAAAGCTCACTAAGATAGCTTGCATTTAGGAGGACTAGTAGACATACCATACTACTACATTTTCATTTACCATTATTATTAAACATACTCCCTAAACATGGCATTATATAAAAAAACATGTTCTAATAATGTTACGTTGCAGAACAGTTTGTTCTATTTGTTACTTATAGAAAAATTATACAATAGGATTAGGAGTTCTATGATGTGTGTGATGATACAATAGGATTACTATTATACGTTTATCATAAAGTGTTCTAGAGGCCAGTCGTGGCGCAGCGGCACGAAGTGTGACTGTAAATCCGACTGGTTGTGGGTTCAATCCCCACTAGAGGAGATGAAATATTTACTTAAATTTATGTTTCCATTTCTTCGCTCTGGTGTTAAGGTTAAGCGCGGCGTTGAGTTCTGCCACTCAACACGCAATGCCTCCAGAATTCGGCAGAAAGTGTGGAACGGAGTGTCTTAACACTAGGTTCCCTCTGCTTGCCCTGCTGTGTGCATGATACAGCGTGAAGCTGATTTGATTTGATTTTTTTATATAGGGTTCTTATCTTACCCATAAAAATGTTTGGAGTATCAAATATTATTTACATTATTTTGATGCAATGGTAAAAATGAAAATATAGCAACCAGGGTGACTTTTCTCTTATTTGCATACAGCAAACTTTCTGGAGTGAAAATGTTGGGCCTAACTGTAGTTAGTAAATTTGCTGCTTCTCAAGAACCATTCCTCAGTTTAGTAGTATTTATCCACACCAATTGTAATTGCATATTTAAACATAAAATGTATTTCAATATGTTAATAAGTTTAAAGTGAGCATGTATGTTCACATATGAATAGTATTTGTAATCTTCCTAAACCTGCTCTATTATGTCAGTTTCTTTTAATATGTATTTTTTTATTAATGGGTATTGTTAATGCCTGTAAGTGCAATGTGATTCGGAATGCAGACAAATTAGTATTGACTTTTGAAGGGGAATTGTTACATATCTGAAGTAAATCGTTTGTATATTAGTTTATATTCTGACTCTCAGATATTTTTTAATACACATTCGTTTTAATTAAATATTTCTTACCAAACATTTTTAAAATTAAAATGAATATATACAAACTTTTTTGCTGATATATAATACTTTTACCAGTTTAGTATTTATTTTATTTTACCTTTCTAATATAAGCAATATAATTGTTTTAATTCATATTTAAATTATGATGTGAATTAACAATTAATTCTATTTGATAAACAAGTTATTTTCACAACCATACCATTGATTTTGCATCTTAAATCACGATAATAGGATCTAGCATTTGAATGCTGTAATCGCACTGCCGCAGCTTCAGTAAACTTAGAACAACAACCACTTTAAACTTAGTCTTTGATTAATCTCACAGTTTGCGAAGTTGGCTGTTCCTCAGTCCGCCATCATGTCCAGCGTCCTATAGTTATTCGTCTTAACTGTTGTCCGACATCACGGTGGTTAAGGGTAACAGACCGGGCGGGTTCCATCGGCGAAGGCTTTTGTTTAATGGAAAATGTGTCGTTTTGATATATTATGTAATTTATAAAGTTCCCTCTAATTAAGTAATTTTGCAAATATCATTTTAGCGAACGCTTTAAGTGTTTTTTGAATTAAAAATCAGCTTCACTATGTATCCCGCACACAGAGCGGTAGGCAGAGGGAACCTTCTCGTTCCCCATTTTCGGCCGAATTCTGGAGGCATAGCGTGTTAAGTGACGGAATTAAATGTAGCGCTTTACCTCGGCACCAGGGTAATAATGAAAAAATATTTCATTTCCTCGAGTGTGAATCGAATCCATAACCTGTCGCGTTTACGGTTACACTTTTTGCCTTTGCGCCACGACTTGCCTCAATTTATGGCATTTATTCTTAATATCATTTATTAGGAAATTTGTTTTAAATGTAAAACATTTTAAAAATCAAATTAATTAGAAGGAAAATAACACCCATATGGGACTTACATAATTATATTGATTAACTTGGTGGTTGACTCGTCTGTTATTAATATTATTCGTGTACACATATATGTATGTGGGTGCGAATAGTAGAATTTGGTTGAAAAATATGTTCATATAGCATAAAAACAATGTGGTGATACTTTCCATCCATTTTTTACCATACCAAGACAATGGCGAGGGACGAGATTTTATGTTCAAAGATATAAACGAAAAAACTGATATTCTTTTTTAGTAATTGTTCTTTTATAATATTATGTAGTAATGATATAGATTAACAGATGTAACTATCAGCCGCCCTCTAAAACCGTCGTGGCGCAGTGGCACAAGATGGTGATTGATTCATCTCAATTAGGATGAGGGGAAATATACTATCATTTATTAATATTTTTATTTCTTCGGTTTGGTAACAAGGCAAAGCGCGGCGTTGAGTTTCGCCACTCAACGCGCAATGCTTCGAATAAAGTCAGTGGAAAGTGGACAACGGCGTGTCTTAACACTAGGTTCCCTCTGCGTATCCTTCTATATCCGGGATACTTAAAATAATCTATACATATTATAATAAAATCGTATAGAACTAGAATGCAAAACAAATATTTTTTGTATGTTTGTCTATTCGTTTGTTCACTCTTATCTCAAAAACCGATTACAATGCAGTTTTCACCATTGTATTCTATCAAGCTTCACTTAAAATTTTGTACATGTTTTATTTCAATCGATTCACAAATAAAAAAAATATGTCAATATAAAGCTACAAAATAAATGTTTTATTGAATTGGCTAAACCTCTAGCTATCAATCAATCAATGTATGGATATTGCCTTTGAAATGATAATGATATTAGATTACGAAAATAATTGAGATCATATAATAAATATATTTTTTAGATTTTATTTATTTAATAAATAATTGTGTTCACATGCGGGCGAAGCCTCACATGGGGCCACTAGTAAATAAAGAATACTGTTACAAAATTATTCACTCTAGAGTAAACTACTATTTTTAACCGAGTTTTGTAAATAAAAGGAGGTTATCAATTCGATTTAATTTTTTAAAACTATAAACACGACGTGCCAACCGATCCGTCTTGTTTTATTGATCCTTGAGAAGTGACGAATACAGGTTTGAATGTAATAGTAACGTGGACGTGCCACTGACGCACACGTCTACGGAGTGTTGATGTGTTTTCGGCGGAAGCTCGTACAGACAGATGCACCAACACACAATCGCGTTCTGTACACGCGGGCTACTGCTCGCCGGTGTATTGAATACTACAACACGTCGTGCAGCTAAGTATTGAAGTTTCTATGTGGATTCGTGTCAATTTTAAATATGTAGAAAAATTGTTGGGGCGGTCGTGGCGCAGGGGCACAGGTGTGTGGCTAACGCGACAGATATGATGGTTTGATTTCTACTCGGTGGAATTTTTACTTATTAATATTTTCATTTCTGCGCTCTGGTACCAAAAATTCGCGGCGTTGAGATCCGCCATTCAACACGCAATGCCTCGAATTCAACGGGCAATGCAGTGACTTACCCGTCTCTGCCTCCATCTACTTACCATTTTATATAAGGGATAGAGCGTGTCAGTTATTAATTTTTTTGTGTACAATTTCTTAAGATTATCTGCTCGTAAAATGATAATAAATAAAAATAAGGAAATAGCTGTGCAAATCCTATTAATATTTTAATAGTGAAAGTTTGATACTTCTTACGCAATCACATAAAAACGATTGAACAAATTTAGGCGAAATTTGGAACACAGATACCTACTTTGTAAACGGAATCAGCATAGCATAGGATATTATTTATCTAAATAATGAATTAATATTTTAAAAGATATAAATTTAAACATGGTTAGGTGATATTTATTATAGCAATATATATGTACATAACGTTAGGAATCAGTCGTAGCGCAGGGGCACAAGTGTGTTAATGTAAACGCGACTGGTTGTGGGTTCGATCCCCACTCGTGGAAATCAAATATTTATTTAAATTTATATTTTCATTTATGGTGTCGATGCAGATGCATGCATTTAAAAATATACATTTTTAGTAATGTATATATAGTTCCAGTCTACTGTACAATGTAGATACCCATGTTTATATATCGTAACGCGTCCTTCAGACAATATCACTGCATAAATAAAAAGTGATCTAAGGCAAGTGAAGAGACTCCGAAGTATTTTCCTTCTCCGTGGTTATGAAATATAGTTCAACTCCTTCAAATTAACAAAAATAGTTTTTTGCTTTTCAAATAATTATCTAAATAATTTTAAATGTTGTCACTATTTAAAAAACGCTGAAGTTGTATAAACTATAAACTTTTTATAAGCTTAGTGTAATAAATCAGCTTCACACTGTATCCCACAGACGCACATGACACGCTGCACACAGCAGGGTAGGCAGAGGGAACCTAGTGTTAAGACACTCCGTTCCCCACTTTCTGCCGAAATCTGGAGGCATTGCGTGTTGAGTGGCAGAACTCAACGCCGCGCTTAACCTCGACACCAGAGCGGAGAAATGGAAATATAAATTTAAGTAAATATTTCAACTCCTCGAGTGGGGATCGAACCCACAACCAGTCGGTTTTACAGTCACACCTTGTGCCGCTGCGCCTGGCCTCATAATTTTTTTTTTTTTTTAAATTCATAGCTGTATTTTTTTTATTTAATATTAAATCATTTCCAATCTTTATCAAAGATTCGTTCTCGCTTGTGGAGCACGACTGGCTTCCGTGATTTAACATCTTTTAACAATTTATTGACGTTAAATTTATTTACACATTTACACTTATCATTTATATAATATTTGGTTCTTAAGAACTGTAAGTTACTGTGCTGATTGGCTTTCTCGCGTTGGTTGCATCGGAGATGAGAATGCAATTTAAAATTATCAGGAAATTTAGTTAACCAGCGCCATCACCGCGTTCTGTACGCCTTCGCGCCGTCTGGCTTTTATCATATTAGATATTATGTCGAAGATGCGTTCGACGAAGGAGTTCCATATCGGCATTGAAATAATAACTATATCATTTACTCTTTAAATAAGAAACAGTCGTCTTTCATTTAATTCGAAACTCGAGGAGCCTTTTAAATATTACGAATTATCGAGTGCTTAAAATATGAAATGGTCCGAAATGAAAAAAGTTCGAAATATTGGGTAGTAAATAAATCAGCTACACGCTGTATCCCGCACACAGTAGGGTAGGCAGAGGGAATCTAGTGTTCCCCACTTGCCGCTGAGTTCTGGAGGGATTGCATGGTGAGCGCGTTGCAGTGCTGCGCTTTGCCTCTACACCAGAGCGAAGAAATGAAAATAAAAATGTAAATAAATATTCCTTTTGCTGGAGTGGGGATCGAACCCACAACCAGTCGATTTTACAGTTACACTTTGTGACCATGCGCCACGACTGGTCTCAAAATATTGTTTAATAAAAAGTTATTAAAGAATAATTAATCAAATGATAAAACTAAAACCTAAAAACTTTAAACCAATTTGTACGGTCTCAACATGTACTTGCCTTTGCAAATTCTGTAATCTTTCTCCCTTCATCTTCGAGTATTGGACGCCAATAGAATCGAGGTAACGCCTCGTCTTGTCTCGAACCGATGATATTTTTGTTTGAATTAAAAAGAGCATAAGAATGTATTGATTTAGTTCAAAATATAAAGAGATTTTATAGAGAACTCTTGATATTATACTAACTATGCATTATAGATATGTTCGAATTATCGCTCGTTCGAATTACCGAGAGCCGACTGTAGTTTTAATTGGATATTCTTTTTTGTTTCTTCAACACAATAAAAAAACTTTTATATAGTACTATGCAACGTCGATTTAACGATACTGAAGGGAATCAGAAAATATTCGTTTTATCAATTAATTTGTTACAATTAGTTCGTTATACATAGGGGCCGTTCAAGTATTACGTAAGCAGTTTTTTTGCAATCCACTTTTATTGTGCTGCATTTGCCAACAGATTGATACATTCAATCTTGATCACTACGTTGATATATGTTAGGCGCCCCTCGCTGGACTCAAGCCTAGGCTTGCGGCTGTAAACAGAACTTTGAATTATTTTAATTTTAGATTTTCTCGAAAAGTGTACGTCCAAATTACATACTATAAAAGCTGAAGATTATCTCCATTATTTTTTTTTATTAATGAAATAACTTTCGCTCGTAAGTTTCAATATACATATGAAATATAAATTGATGAAATATCACCTTATAATTTTCAATATATTTTTGTCACAAAATGCCTTATTGTCACTTATTTATAACAGATATATGTTAGATGTCGCGGACTTTTTTTTAGAACTAATATAATTTAATATTTTTGCCATATAACATAACGCTGGTATATAATAAACTATTTTTGCGGCGCACGCGCTACAAGCAATTCCATGGCGTTCGTTATTATTGTTATTACGTTATTTAAGGTCAACTAAGGCTTACACCGTATAATGGTATATAGCCTATAGCACTTCTAAAGAATGCAGCTTTTATACAAAACATAAAAAAAGTAAATCGGGCCAGTAGATCCAGAGATCTTAGCGCTTTAACAAACAAATAAACTCTTCCGCCTTTTATCTTATAGTGTGTTTAGATATAGTGTGTTTGGTTCTTATACTAGAAGTACTGCAATTATTATATGGCGAAATACAGTACAGCTAATAAAACTAAAGGTTATACACAAAGGCGTATGAAGAGGAGAGGCCAGGTGGCCCGTGCCCACCCCGGAATAGTCTGGTGCTCATCCCAGAAATTGTACTAACAAACGATTTGCCCCTAAAATGAAAAAAAAAAACATTTACACGAACATATCTGAGCCAAGCTAAAGTCCAGGAAACCCTTCTCCCTCCCCAAAAAATATTCCTAGATACGCCCGTGGCTATACATATCAATTCTTAATATTTCTGCCCATGGTATGAAGTACCTCCTACTAATACTACATACATAATATAATTTTTTAACTCCCAACGGAATAGAACTTGCTCAAACATGTTATGCCACTGCCATTAACAGTTGTTACAAATTAGTCTTATTATAGAAAAAAAGATCGAATAACTGCTCGGTGCCGGCCTTCGAGCCTCATAATAATAGGTTAAGATTTTTTGTGGCGCATGGTGGGTGGCAGCGGTCTCATCAATAGACATTTGTTTCTATTTAGTTTAACGTGATTCTTTGTATTGAAGCGCAAAAGCAAAAGCGCGGCGTTGAGTTCCGCCACTCACCACGTAAAGCCTCCAGAATTCGCCGGAAAGTGGGCGGCACTAGGCTGCCTATCCTGCTACATACGGGATACTGCGTGAAGCTGAAAAAAAAAGTGATTCTTTATGCTTCCTTTTCTGACTAATAAAAATACAATTAAAATTTTAAACGCCCTTAATGTGTTTTATTATTCATACGTATCGGAGATAACTAGTGGATATCGAACCTTGTTACCGATTTCCTGCAATTTAGAACCATTTGGATTTCACCGCGACCTTCGCTCCATACAAACAGCGATAATCTCTATTGTGCTTGTGACGCATTATGTATTGTATTGTAATCAAAAATTTTACGGGGCTACGTGTCGAATTGGAAGCGCTGTCGCTCGCTCTGACTCTGGACAATGTAGGTTTGTATGTTAATTTTTTGAAAATTTTATATTTGGTCTTGTTATAAAAGTGTTAGGTATATTTTGTTAGTATAATTAAAAAAATATATTGTTTATATGTATATCTAAATTTTGATGTAAATTTTGTATATAAATTATTTTTTATATTATATTTACATATTTTGAAAATTGATTAATTTTAGAAAACTAAAGGCACATAGCAAATATGTTAATTTCTGGTCATTTTTATGATTAAAAATTTGAAGTTTTTATTATTTTTCCTTGTACGTTTTTTGAATAGATATAGTAATGATGATATGTATTAAATATAAAAAAAACCATATAATATCTCTTTTTAATGTATGTTGACTCATCATCATCACCGGTCTATCCTCGTCCACTAACTGGACTCAGGCTTAGTGGCACTCCAATAAATTTGATCTGCAGCTGTTAGCGCTGACACGAAGTTAATAATTAAATATTACAGTGCATAATTATATTTGTGCTCTATATTTGTACACCAACAAATGTCAGATAACAAATTTTTTTATACGCAAATTTTTTATAAATTCCTATTTTTAGTAAAATTTAATTAATATAATTAGCCAGCAATACGCGCCACCCGCCCTGTCTGTAATTAAAAAAAAAGAATACCGTGTTTTTAGTTTATAAAACAAGTTTTTTTTTAGTTTATAAAAGCACAGAACGCAACGGGCGCCCTGAGTGCGCTCCAAAGTAAATACACCAACTAGAACAAATTCAAATACGAAATGCGAAATGCTACGATCTCGTACAAAAATATCTAATGCTTGTTTATGCCGTTGCAAGAACAACATTTATCTCTATTTACACTTCCATATAAATAATGTATGAATGAATAAGTATTATACAGAGATTTTTATTTCTTGTATAGGTTCTTTTGAATATGTTATGTTATGTAACTTTCTTTAATGGAACATGTTATAACGTAATTATATACATAATATAATAACAAATTTGACGTTTTTGCATACCGCTTAGTATCTTAGCATACCAATAATTTCTGACATAGATTAAGGAAATAAAATTAAACATATTATATAATCGTATAGTTTGTTACTTTTTAAATCATATTTTACATAGATATACGAGTATAGAATACTAGTGGCCGCTCGCGGCTTCGCCCGCTTGAACTACACAATTACTTATTTACTAATTTCAATTAAGAATTAAAGTTTCAACTGGTTTAATTAAACAATTATTTAGTAGTCATTTTGTCGAACAAAATACTTTAGGTTAGTGTATTTTCTTTATTTATGAACCGATTGGAAAGACATGAACGCTAAATATCAGTGGAAATTTCCCAAACTGTTTTGGGCTTTGTTAAAATGATAAATAGTCCTAATAATAATTTTTCTTACATATCTTCCATGTATAGACAACAATCAATTACAAATTTTGTTTTGTTGTATGAATAGATTAAATATCATAAAAAACTTTATACCATGTGTAATGTTATAAAGTTTTTTATGATATTTATGTATGCATTTTATTTACATCTATTTCCTAAATTTCACTTTGTTCCTCTAACTTTGCAATTGCACTTTAGTTTGCGAATGTCCTTCACTACTGTTTTCCCATGTGGTTTGGTAACGTACCACCACGTTACATACGCTCCTTTACGACTTTCCACTGCCTTATCTTCTAATACATTAACAGTTTCCTACTCTTTTTATAATATATACTAAGTATATATTATAAAAAGAGTAGGAAACTACTTAGCATTCCATGGATGCATCGTGTGGGTTGCCGGGCCTGTCGCGTGGCAGGATGAGGAGCTCAGAGCACCTAGGACTTGCGCCCTGGCTCTAAAGGGCTCTTATAAAATGAGTGTATGTACAAACGTTCGATCGCAAATTATAAATTAGTCAAGTTGCAAACACCAAAAATATCTAGAGAGCCTATTGAATATAGGTCTTGTTTCTATGTTGTACAGATTCTTTACCAGCCTAGCTCTAGTGGATTGCTTTTCTTACGGTTACGCGCCAGCATGTCAAGCCAAGTTAATAATATGGAATCGCGTATATATTTTACACGGACCATGTCAAGCTACTTTTGATCTCTTCATAACTTCTAAAGCAATTAGCTACATCCATAACCTGGCTATCATTTCACATTTATGTTTTTAATAGGATTTTATACAACCTCAGATAATATTATGCAAAACTGCCATTTTATAAAAGTACCTACAGTTACTGTTCAAGGGTGTACCAGCTCCTTGTCTTTTCCTCGAGACATGCTTCTCGCACACTTGATCCACAAGCTGAATTCATTTGATGGCACTTGCCCGGCGCATCTTGTAATATTTGAAATTGAAAAATTTTTACATCGCTAGCTATACGTACATATTACGTTATAAATTATAGTTTTGTATTGCATTTTTCCCATAAAAAGACAAGAATCATTACGTTTATATTTAGCAAAGTTAAATTGCACAAACGTTTAGTAACTAACTGCTAAATTAAACATGGAATATTTTTTATTAAATTAATCAGCTTCAAGCGTATCTCTCACACAGCAGAGTAGGTAGACGGGACCTAGTGTTAAGACACTCCGTTCTATATTTTCCGCCGAATTCTGGATTCATTGCGTGTTGAGTCTCGGAACTGAACGCCGCGCTTTGCCACGACTGGCCTCATCATATTAAATTAAACTACAATATGCATATATAAAAATACAAATTGTATTTGTATTTTCACAAAATATAAACGATGTAGGCAAAATCATATACCAGGTGAAGCCGTCACTACCACGTTCACTTCCCGGAAGCCTTTGATCCACCCACCGAGTTTTAATAAAGCCTGAGTTTGAACTATCTACATACCTACTTATGCAAGAGTATGTATGTCCCTCCCACGCTACATCATACAATTATTACACTAACTGTTAAAACAATTTTTCCTAGTATTCTTAAATGCTTATTATAAATTATTAAATATTAAAATGTACCATGAATTATTTATTTTTCTTGGAAATGTGATTAATGTATTATATTTAAGTATTTTTCTTTAAATTTATTACAAATAGGACGCGAGCATATTTTAAATGTACTTCTCTTACTAAAAGTTAGTTAAACAAATTCTTATTTGAAATATCTTTAATTCTTTTTAAAACGCAGTAACTCACTACCGTTTTGTTATAGTTAGAAGACTGTATAAGGTATTAAAGCAATGTCAAGAAGAAACAAAGAAGATAATTTGAACTGAATGCTGTACTGAAAATATTACTATAAATAAAAGATTTAATAGATGTACCATTACTATTTATTTTCAATTTCGTCTACGGTTGTTAGTATGTATCGTTAGTTTGTGGAAATGTACTAAAGATTTCCTGTGTTTAAAAAACTGTAACTTGGAAGGTATTCAAAATGTGGTTGTTGAAATCTTGTGGTATTAGGTGAAGTAGGAATTTAACTTAAATTAGTAGATATTGAAACGGCTGGTTTTTGTTAAAAACAAAAGAAAGTTAGGAAACAGTAACTAATAATATAAGCTATAAAATGCTATATAATCAGCACCTACATAATTAGACCGTTGTGGCGCAAGGGGCACAAACGTGCGACTGAAACGTGATAGTTGTCGGTTCGAACCCCCCTCGTGGGAATGAATAATTATATATTAATATTTTCATTTCTTCACGTCGGTGTACCAAGGCAAAAGGGCGGCGTTGGGTCCCGTCACCCAACACGCAATGCCTCCAAAAATTCTGCGAAAAGTGGGAAACGGAGTGTCTGAACACTAAGTTCCCTCTGCCTACCCCGCTATATGCGGGATACAGCGTGAAACAGAAAAAAAAAACATATTATAGTTAGTAATTAGTGCGATTGCAGCGAGCTCGCCTGACACGTGACTCATTATATTTGCGCTCACGAAACCTATACACAGCGAGCTCCCAGCTTGCGCGGTGTGACGTGATTTTAATTAAATTTGTACGCGTAGTGTAACACATTAAAAGAGTTATGTCACTTCAGATATAATGAATGCCACTCGCCATCTTAATGTTGTTTCAGCTACCCGGTAGGTATCACTCGTTAGTAATAGCAGGTAGAATATTTATTAGTACCTTGCACTAAACATTGAGGCCCGTCGTGGCGCAGGGGAGCAAAGTGTGACTGTAAAATCGACTGGTTGTGAGTTCGATCTCTCGAAGAAGTGAAGTATTTGTTTACATTTATATTTTCATTTCTTCGCTCTGGTGACGAGGCAAAGCGCGGCGTTGAGTAACGCCATTCAGCACGCGTAACCTCCAAAATTCGGCGGAAAGTGGGGAACGGAGTGTCTAAACACTACACTAGATTCTCTCTGCCTACCTTGCTGTGGGATACAGCGTGAAGATGATTTATTTTTGATTTTATTTACTAAAAATATATTGAAATAAAGATACTTTTAAAATTTAGACGCGATGGATTTGAAACGAACAGTTTTTTTTAATTATTATATTATAATAAGAAAATATATTTTAGAAAGCCGTAGAAATGATTGTATTAATTTTTTATATTGAGTAATACGATAAAATGTTTTGTAGTAAAAAATAATATTTATTCTATTAACTTTATTCTTGGGAAAGTGATTTATTTCGCTTTTGATCTTTAATTATTTCTTTTTAAATGTAATTGCTTAGTATACTTATCATACATATATAACACAAAAAATTCTTTATTGATTCTATAATTCTTTAAGTTACTTATATAAGTGTGAATGTACTTTTAGAAGTGTAAAATTTATACATTAAAATTACCAATTTTTTATAGGTAAGATATGTATATTTGATTTCTATTAAATTATTAATTTTATTGATTGACACAATATATTCAATATATTCAAATATTAAATAATAATATGAACACTAACAATTATAATTCTCAACACCATATTGCGACTGGAGCGACAGACATGGCGCTCATCCATTGTAGCAGCTCTCTCTATTATAATAGGCTTAGGTCCTAAGCCTTTTAATAACGACGGTTGTAGCGTACTTCATTCAAATATCGTAACTATTGTCCGTTCCCTTTTCTATGTTCGCATTGTTATTTGAAACTTTTCCGCTAGTTCCACTTACGCTTGTGTACTATATATATACTGTATTGTATATATAAATACTGGATAGGTAGTCGGTTTCCATTTACTCCTGTCACACGAAACCCTGGACGCTGGTAGCGCAAATTGAATTCATACTATGTTTGTTGTTGCAGAGGCTCTCCTGCAGAGTCGGCCCTTGCCGCATATCCCGGATTTGCCGGACGGCGAGGGCGCCTCCGCCGCGCCAGCCACGCCTCAGCCCCTTGACTCCGCCAATAGGTCTAATATATTCTTTTATATTATATTTTTCCATTTCGAATAGAACGTGCTGTACTGATGTTTTTCTATTGATTTAGATATTCCATAAATGTTATGTATAACTCTTTCTTTACCTTAACTTATATTTCGAGAGTATTAAATTATTTTACAGTAGCTAATTTTTTAAGTAAAAAAAAAATGCTATAAAATTCTTACATGTTATAACAAATAAATTAACTAAAGATGAATAAGAAAGACTGTATCATATTGGTAACTACTGTTTAACAGCGCCATGGCGGCGATATGACTAAGAATTCAAACCCATAATTTTGCCATTTCAAAACCGGTACCTAAGGGTACTTGTTTTCATAAACAAGTAAAAAGAAAAGTAAAAAGTACTTTATATTTGTGCAACAGATGGACTTCAAAAGAAAATTTGCTAGCACACCATGAAGAGGATGACCCCCAGCTCTTTGTCGCTCTTTATGACTTCCAAGCGGGTGGTGAAAATCAACTTAGCCTTAAGAAAGGTCAGCAAAATCTATTTTATATTCAAGCAGCTGGATCGTCTGTGATTTTTTTCTTATTAAATCTTTCTATTCTTTCGTAGTATATACCGTCTTTTAGGGACAGTTTATAAATATTTTACATATTATTTATTTACGAGTGCAATATGAGAAAAGAGGGCAATATATTGACATATTTACTAAATAAATTTAATATAGATAATACGAAAGAAATTGTAAATAAGTGTATGTGCGTCAGTTTACATAGATATGTATTTTTTATTTGGCTTCACTTAGGAATATAGCTCCGTTTCCCACTTTCCGCCGAATTTTAAAAAGCATTGCGTGTCGAGTGGCGAAATTCAACGCCTCGCCGGCGTCACCAGAGAGAGGAAATTAAAGTGTGAAATATTTCATGTCTTGGAGTGGGAATCGAACATACACCTATAGCGCTTAACGTCACACACTTGCGCCCCTGCGCCACGACTGGCCTCATAGATATATCCGCATCAAATAACTAGATCTCATAGATCGTGTGTACAGACTTGAAATAAGGAAATTCCAATTGTCGGAATTCACTTATTGCAAAATGGTATTTCATTCTCCGTTCAGGGAAATTCATTTGTTCATGGAAAAGCGATCACTGAAAGAAAAGCTATAGCCTACTGTACTCGTACATAGCTATAACGTACCTAACAACAATGGTATTGGGTGGACCTGGACGCTAAATATTTAAGACAAGGAACTCAAACGCGGTTTCGCTCGCATTTACTTATTTTTACATTATAGCCAAAGAATATTTTTATTTAATACGTGATTTTTTTAATAAAAATATCCCGAAGATGTATTATGAAAAATGTTATTGCCTTTCTTATTAATTTCTTTAAGAATATGTGTACAAAGTTTCATGATATTTCATCATCGTGGTTTCTTAAAAAATAAACTTACATTTATAAAAATTGTATCAGCTCAGCTTCACGCTGTATCCCGCACACAGCAGGGTAGGCAGAGGGAACCCAGTGTCACTCCGTTTTGCGAATTCTGGAGGCATTGCGTGTTGAGTGGCGGAACTCAATGCCGTCCTTTGCCTCGACACCAGAGCTAAGAAATGAAAATATAAATGTAAATAAATATTTTATTTCTTCGAGTGGACATCAACCTACAATCGTCGCATTACAGTCACACCCTTGTGCCCCTGGGCCACGACGGGCTCAAACTTTTCTTCCTACAAACATACAATGTGAACCAAGTGTCAACCAAGTGTGTAATTTTTTTTATTGTGTCTTTAAATTACTCTAATAATAAAAGCTTCTTGCAGTTATAGTAAGCTAGAATCAAGTAAAATCTACGACTTTATAGTCGTTTATTTTATAATGTGAAAAGTTAATCTTTAAACATATACATACAACATCCATTTTCACACATTTTCATACACAACATATATTTTCATATATTTTATAAATGAAAATGTAACTTTAAACTTAGCCTACTAAGTTAATCTTTAATGCTGTAAATCTAATTTAAATCTAATTTGAGGCCACTCGTGGCGCAAGTTCACAAAGTGTGACTGTAAACACAACAAGTTGTGTTACGGCTTCTTGAAAAGTGCTCCGATTATTATTTCTCGGTACTGTACCTTTATTTAAAAACAGCAAAAAAAATAAAAATATCTTGGAAATATGACGAATAAAATATCGTTTTTAAGAACCCATAGATAATGTTACTACTAAGCAATAAAATTGCTAAGATATTTCATTATAATTCTATTTCGGAATAATTTGACAAGGAAAAAATATTATGGGCATTTAGCTGTATATAGTTTATTAATAAGCGACGTCGGAAGTTTGCGTTAAATATAGACATAGGACTTAGTAGGTGGGTTCTTATTATAGCGTTTCACATAATATAATAATAATAATATCGAGGCCGTCTTAGCGCATGGGTTACAAGGGTGTGACTGTAACGCGACGGCTGTGAGTTCGATTACCACTCGGAGTATTGAATATTATTTAATAATATTCTCATTTATTCGCTCTGGTACTAAGACAAAAGCGCAGTGATGAGTTCCGCCACTCAATACGCAATGCCTCGAATTCGGCGGGAAGTGATGAACGGAGTGTCTTAACACTAGGTTCCTTCTGCTGATCCTGCTATGTGCGTGAGGCTGATAACAAGAATAATAATAATAATATAATTCTAATATTCCACATTTCTGGTGAAATTCATGTGACATTTCACTCGAAAGGCAGTGCAGTTGATATATTAACAGACAAACAAATGAGATTGTTATATAAAGTAATAGACTATATATATGACATCGTTGATAGTAATAAAATTTTACAATTAATTAAAAATATTTTAAAGAAGCATAGGTTCTCGGTATAACCATATAAAAAAAATCTGATTTATGTTTCACATTTCCGGATTCTAAGATGATTTTAATTTTGCACAATAATTATATAGTTAGCACGTGATTCGTGGGTTCCACGAACTTATGATGTAGTCAGAGCCTCCGAATTTTAGTTTTTAATTTAAACAATTTGTTTTAAATTAGATTTTTTTAGGATAAGCGGAAGGAACCTTGTGTTAAGACACTCCCATCTCCATTTTCTGTGTTATTCTGGAGGAGGCATTGTGTGTTGAGTAGCGGAACTCAACGCCACGCTTTGCTTCGTTAAATATTTCAATTCCTTTCGAATCGATATTTTTTTCATCATACTTCAACATATTTTAAAGGTAAGGTAAGGTTTAAGGTACGGTCTGTACCAAGAAATAATAAACGGAACACTTTTCAAAGAGCCGTAACATAATATGTCTAATATATATCTTGTATCCAAAGAAATAATGTTGCAAAACTTAATAGTATAGAACCTATCTTTTTTCTTCTTTACAATTTATTTAAAGATTATGTTCCTATTTCTTGCGTACTTTTACTAAGTGGTGGGAGTAACAACGTTCACCTGATGTCCGTAATTGTGTAAAGCAACATTGAGGCCAGTCGTGGCGCAGGGACACAAAGTGTGACTTGTAAACGGTGAAGTTGTGGATTCGATTCCCATTCGAAGATATTTAATATTTCCAGTTTCTTCGCTCTGGTGTCGAGGCAAAACGTGGTGTTGAGCTCTGCCAGTCAACACGCAATATCTCCAGAATTTGGTGGAAAAACGGGAAACGGAGTATCTTAACACTAGATTCCCTTTGCCTGCCACTAGATTCCTTCTTACCTCACGTGTTATTGAAACTTGTTGGCGACTCTATATTTGAATCTTATTTGACGTCCTTTTCCAAAAAAGAAGAGGTTCTATAGTCGTTAACCATATGTTTTTTTGTTTGTCCGTCGTTTGTGGACCGATTTTAAAAATATTATTTTTATTTGAAAGAGCGTACTTTACCATTGGTACCATTACTACCAAATCGGGATCTAATAATGTAATTCTATCGAAATCGAGATTAAGAGACGATGTTTTTGGTTTATTTTAGATATGTTCTGTTTCTTTTAAAATTGTAACTATTTTCAAAAGCCGTAATTTTTTAATCTTTACATTTATTTTAATATATTGAGGCGTACATTCACGTTCAGTAGTGGTCATGAACGTTTTGATGTTGGTTTTTTTATTATGTCAATATTGACATTGCTTGACATTTGAAATATCGCCTATTTGATGCGGTAACGACGTTATTGTACTGATATTAGCATGCACAAATGTACAGACAAAGAAAAAAATAAAAATAATTGGGTTTTGGGTTCTATTACTTTGATAAATAAATACTACTACCTACTACCCAACAATAGAGTTTTGCCAGTCACAGGCAGCGATCATTTACATTTTTATTATATATAGTTTTACAATATAGGTTAGTAATAAAATCTCTTCATTTTATATTCATAGCAATCTGATTTTTAATTATGACTTCTCTGATAGATGAGTAAAGCACAAAAAAAATTTTTTTTTGTGCTAATTAAATACGAGAAAACTTTACCAAATTGGATATGAATCATACTTGACTTTTGATTCTCAAAAATTTTTAATTACCACACCTTTATTTCAGCTTTACACTTTTTTCCGCACATAGCAGGGTAGGGAATTTAGTGTGTTGAGTGGCGGAACACAACGCCACGCTTTGCCTTGGTACCAGAAAAAAATATAATATTAGATCCTTACATATGAAATTGGCGTTTTATCGTGCTGGCCACTTTAATCACACATTTCTCATCTTTGGTTAAGAATTCTAAATTCAAATGTATACAGCTACAAGCGGCCCATTTGCGGCTTCGGTCCATAATACCTATAATACTTTTATTATACTGATTGATACACTCGATCATAAACAACTTGTTTCCATAATTCTGAGAAAGCGCAAGCACCACATGGCTGCTTCATGTCGTCGGCGCCCCCTCCAGCCTTGTCCGAGTGGGAATCTTACCAACAACCGTTGTGTTTACACTCACACGCTAGTGCCACTGCATCACGACTTACGTAACACTAAATTAAACTAAACACATTTTTTTAAATAAAATAATAAAAAAAACAACAATCGCGTAAAACTAATAATAAACCCGCTTGTACATGTGACACCAGGCGAGCAAGTCCGCATCATGAGCTACAACAAAAGCGGCGAGTGGTGTGAGGCGCACACTCTCTCGGGCGGCGTCGGGTGGGTGCCCAGCAACTACGTGACGCCCGTCAACTCCCTGGAGAAGCACTCCTGGTACCACGGACCGATATCGCGCAACGCCGCCGAATATCTCCTATCCTCGGGGATCAATGGCAGTTTTCTTGTGAGTTATTTATATTTTCCTATTTTTATTTTTTAAAGCTTATTTTTTTTTATTGTTTATTAATTATATTTATTTTATTAGTATATTAATTAAGTGGGGAACTGAGTGTCTTAACACTAGGTTCCCTTTGCCTACCCTGCTGTGTGCAGGATATAGCGTGAAGCTGATGTAATTATATTTGTTTAGATAACTTAATATTTGTTGATTAAAATATTGTAATAACTACCAGTATAAAGTACTTGTATGTATATTTTTTTATTAAATTCATATAATTTAAACATAAGTCACTACGGTGAATGAATGATTAGATTATCGAACTTTACTTTTACTGGATATATGTAATATAAAATTTATTTGATTCTAATGTTTTTACTTTAAATAAAAGTTATTTACTTCTTTATATATATAGGTGCGTGAATCCGAGTCTAGTCCTGGCCAAAGAAGTATATCATTACGTTACGAAGGCCGTGTCTACCATTACCGCATCAACGAGGACACCGACGGCAAGGTAAGCAAATATCAAAATATATTTATCCGTGGAAACACCTGGAATCTTATTATATTATCTATCTTATATATTTTCTTTTACGTGATAAAGGATTCTGAGTTGTTCATGTTATTTATTACTCCGGTTATCTCGCAAGCTTATATTTATTACGTTTATTTATATGTATGTAAGGTATATTATAATTGTATATAACAAACCCGCACACTGCAGGATAGGCAGAGGGAACCCAGTGTTAGGACACTACGTTCCCCACTTTCTGCCTAATTATGGAGGCATTGCGCGTTGAGTGGCAGAACTCAACGCCGCGCTTGTCCTCGACACCAGAGCGAAGAAATGGAAATATAAATAAAAATTATTATATATATTTTTTTGTAATTGATATCTACTTTTTTTAATGTAATGTTTTGCACAAATATCAGCGCAGTAAAGTAATAATATGAATTTAAAATGAGTCCTCATTCGTTGAAATATAACACGAGAATTTAACAAGTAAAAGTGTCCAACGTGGATATTTGAATAGTTTGAAATTCAACGTAGCCAGTAATTGGCACCTGGAGGGTGAGTTACCCACTACCCACTACCCACTACCCACTACTTAACAACGAACACTGTGGTATTGTGCCACCGTTACAGCTCGACGATAGCGCCCTTACAGATTGTTTACCAAGGATTCTATGAAATTTAACTCTTAATTGGATAGCTTCCCAGTGCGCTAGGAACTATATTTAATTTAGCTGATTGAAATTGTCGAGAGGTATTTAATTAACTTCTATAAAACATTGTACAGGTGCAACGTGCCACTCTGATATCGTTGTTGTATAAATACACTTAACTCGCAGCTTCTCCTTGGTAATAGATACTTAATATTTGCCTTTGGTTACCGGAAATTTGTAAAAATCTCTCTACAGAGATACTGACAACATAAATAGGTTGTAAGAAGAGTATAAGAATTTCGAAGTAGCTCCATGAGAACGTATGGTTTAGTTAGCTTAGTTTTTTTTATTAAGTAATAATAGATTCATGGATGTTTGTAAAATTTTGTAAATAAATAGTTATTTGTTAAAATTTTTAATATCTAAATATCAATAATATAGTAGCCCGTAGGCACTATTATTAAATAAATAGAATTATTATTTTATGTTATATCTTCTACAATTATTCTTATTTTAGTACATAACAAATGAAATATTATATATAGTATGAAAGTTTTTACGTATTATAATATAATATATAATGGAGTATGGAATGTATGATGGAGGGGGGTCAATATTGTTATAGTTTTAACGTCTATCGATATTGAAGTCAATTAGAAACTACTCAAACAAATAGACCTTAGTTATATCGAAACTTTAATATTTCTAAGTTTTGTTTCCCTATAGTTTTGATATATCGAGTTGCGATAGTTTGATATACCATTAACAAATCAATTAACGATTGAACTATTATATACTTTCATAAACATTGCCTAACTATATAAATCACAATAGGAATGTTGATATAAAATGAGCGTCCATGTTTTTTAATGTTATTTTTATAATTGAGCAAAATAAAATAATGACACTTATTTAATAAATTTTCTAGCTAAATTCAAGTTACTGTCTACGTGGCTATCGCATCGCGTCATCATATCGCAAATTTCATGGTACATGTTTGACTGTAGCACAACACAGCACACATCATATAATATAAAACACCAATAAAATGGTAAAACCACAAGCAAAATATTTTTTTCTCGACTATTCCAAGAAAAATATATTTATATGTCCAATATCTCGGAAACGGTAAAATCCATATACCATTCTGTACAGAGTAAAAATAGTAGCAAAAGACCTCCTCTATTACTTGTTCTAATTTCTCTATCGACCTGCCAACCACCCTGTATATTGCCAATGTCTCCCTTAATAATATTTTTCCTTGACTACCACTAGGTGTACGTAACGTCGGAGTCCAAGTTCGGTACACTGGCCGAGCTCGTCCATCATCACTCCATACTGGGGGATGGTTTGATAACCCAATTGCTGTACCCCGCGCCCAAACGCAACAAGCCCACGGTGTTCCCACTCGCGCCGCCTGACCAGTGGGAGATAGACAGGACGGACATCGTCATGAAACATAAGCTGGGCGGCGGTCAGTACGGGGATGTGTATGAGGCCGCTTGGAAGCGAAGCAATGCTACGGTGAGTTCTTATTTCTGTTCTGTTCTGTTTCAGATTAACACTGTTACCCCCACACCGCATGGTAGGTGAGGAAACATTCCGTTTTCCCATTTTCCGTCGAATTCTGGAGGCAAAGCGTGTTAAGTAGCGGAACTCAACGCCGAAAATATTAACTATTTCATTTTCGCGACTGGGAATTGACCCCACAACCTATCGTGTTTACTGACATAATGTGTGCCCCTGCGCCACGTCTGGTCTCAAGTGCATGTTGTTTATGTTGTAATGTGATATGTATGTATGGAAATTATGGTTTGTGAATTTGTTATTTTTCTTTTAAATTTACTCTATCAATATTGATATATCAACTATGTATGCGGTTTCAATGATATTGTTGGTTTTCTTATTATAGTCTTTTACAGTGTTTGTATGTAGTATGTACACATGACGAAGCGGCTATTTCATTTCATACTTATAAATTAAAATATAAATAAATCAGCTTCACGCTGTATCCCGCACACAGCAGGGTAGGCAGAGGGAACCTAGTGTTAAGAAACTCCGTTCCCCACTTTCTGCCGAATTCTGGAGGCATTGCGTGTTGAGTAGCAGAACTCAACGCCGCGCTTTTCCTGGACACCAGAACGAAGAAATGGAAATATAAATTTAAGTAAATATTTCATCTCCTCGAGTGTCGTCCGAACCCACAACCAGTCGATTGTACAGTCACACTTCTTGCCGCTGAGCCACGACTGGCCTCAATTTATAATATAGGAATATTTAACGCTACGTGAAACTAGCTTTTATCCCCCTCACTTTGACAATATCGTATTTCCATGGTTCAGGTAAGACGAGGATAAGTCTCGTCTGCTGTAGATATAGAATAACTACGTACTTGCGAACAACTTTTTAATCTCACAGCTGATATCCTTGTCGAAGCAACATAAGCGGATCGCTAACAAGGCTTTAACTTATAATAATGTATTTATATTCTAAAAGATTTTATGTAAGCATAAACCTAATAGACTATATTTTCGATTTTATATATATACATATGTTATATCAAAATTTGTTGGTAGACTATAATAAATAACTTATAAAAGATAAATCTATTTGTATAGCGTTGAGTTCCGTTGCTCAAGTCACAACACGCAATCAAGAGTTTGAGGAAAAATGGGGAACGGAAGTGTGTTAATGGGAACGGAGTGTCTTAAAACTAGGTTCCCAGGTTCCCTCTGGCTACCATGCTGTGGCTTGATAAAAAAAATCTATTGTAAATTTTACCTTGTTGGGCGGATTTATGTCACTGAAATGAAAATCTATTGGGTTTAACGTAACTTGCGATAGTTATAGTTAGACACCTACTTCCTAAGTAATGTATCGTTGGTTTAATATCAACTGTCGTAACGTATGAAGATCTCATTACACGCAAGGATAGTTCGCATAAATACATCGTTCAAAATCTAATTGGCCACAGGTTCGATTCCCACTCGAGGAATTAAATATTTAATATTTTCATTTCTTCGCTATGCTGCGAGGCAAAATCGCGGTGTTGAATTTCGCCACCGAACACGCAATACCTACAGATTTCGGCGAAAAGTGGGCAGCGGAGTGTCTTAACACTAGGCTTTGTCTGCAGTGTGAAGCTGACAAAAACATAAAAAAAAAATCGAATATAATAATATTCGATTTTTTTTTACATAATAATGTAACTCAAAGGAAATGTATTCTACGACAGTTTAGAAGCTTCTAGGTCACCTAAATGTCACTGTCTTGGGTACCATTGTGCTAACAAATAGAGTTCTCTATGTAATCAAATTCATTGACGATCCATTTTTTTATGCATTGTTTCTTTTTATACGGACCTACATACGTCACTTAAAACGGATGGCAGAGTATATTTTTTATTATATATTGCCATATTTTTTATTTGAATCAGTTTCACGCTGTACTATACCAAACAGCATGGTAGGTAGAGGAAACTTAGTGTTAAAACACTCCGTTCCCCAGCTTCCGCTGAATACTGGAGTCAATACGTGTTGAGTGGCGAAACTCAACGCCGAGTTTTGCCTCGACACCGAGGCGAATAAATGTAAATATAAATTGGTAAAAGATTTACGATATTGCTAAACTATTTACCTAATAAAAATTGGGGCCAGACGTGGCGCAGGGGCACAAAGTGTGACTGTAAAACCGCCTGGTTGCGGGTTCCATCCCCACTCGAGGACATGAAATATTTACTTAATTTATATTTTCATTTCTTCGGTCTGGTGTCAAGGACGCGGCTTTGAGTTCTGCCACTCAATACGCAATGCTTCCAGAATTCGGCAGAAAGTGGGGAAAGGAGTGTCTTAACATTAGGTTCCCTTTCCCTACCCTGCAGTGTGCGGGATACAGCGTGAAGCTGATTTTATTTTTTTTAATAAAAATTGAAATTGAAATAGATTATTATTCACAATACTAACTTAACTACTTAATAAATAGTTATTAATTTTCATAATATCACGAACTAATTTTATTTCTCTATTGTTTGTATCAACTTTGCGGGAGGGAATCGACGAATGCCAACTTATAGTAGTAGGTGTTCTCTCTTAAATCTAAAATCGTAAATCGAGGTCGTCCCATACATCGTGTTCGGCGACTTAGCCCAACAAAATACACTGTATGACCTAGTTTTCGGTTTACATTCAAGCTATCCATTCAGTTTATTTATTTTTCAAGTGCCATATAAATATGAGTTGTTTATGGGTTTCGAAGTTGGTATTTATTTGTAAAGAAATGTACGTAATTTAGTTTTCCTTATAAAGAATCAATGTATTGTAATGTAGTTTTTCTATTGTAGTTTTTTTTATTCTATTGACTATGGGATGCTTTTGATTAATACTTTCATACAGGACACTATTGTAGGTCGTCGTGGTACAGTGGCACAAGCGTGTGACTGTAAATGCGGTGACTGTGCATTCGATCCCACTTGGGGAAATGAAAAGTTATTTATCAATATTTTTATTTTTTCACGCTGGTAAAAAGGCAAAGCGTGGCGTTGAGTTTCGCCACTCAATATGCAATGCCTCGAAAATTTGGCGGAAAGTGGGGAACGGAGTGTCTTAACACTCCAGGGTCCCTCAGCGTACCTTGGTACGCTGTGTGGTACGTGGTTGCGGAATTAAGCATGAAGCTAATAAAAACGACATTATATATACACGATTGGTATATTCTTCAATTATTATTAATTAATATTATTTTAATTTATCAATAAGGTGGCAGTGAAGACCCTGAAAGACGACACAATGGCGCTCAAAGACTTCTTAGAGGAAGCTGCCATAATGAAAGAGATGAGACACCCAAATCTCGTGCAACTCCTCGGTGTTTGCACCCGGGAACCACCATTTTACATCATCACAGAGTTCATGAGCCGCGGCAACTTGCTGGACTACCTGCGAACTGGAAACCGCGAGTATATAGACGCGGTGGTCCTCATGTACATGGCCACCCAGATCGCGTCCGGCATGAGCTATCTGGAGAGCCGCTCCTTTATACATAGGTGAGGAATGTTTTATATTTGATTAGATAATTCGTATTCATTTATATTGTTAAATTTATGATTCATGTCCACTATTTACGCTATGAGGTTTAGTTAAATATATTCTGCTTTTAATTAGAAAATATTCGTTTTACATCCTTATATCAGCAATTTTTTCTTTATAATTATAAATGTACAATAATATTTTTCAATGAAAATTTATTTAAAAACAGGGATCTGGCGGCCCGTAACTGCCTCGTGGGGGAGAACCACTTGGTCAAAGTAGCCGACTTTGGTCTAGCTCGTCTGATGCGCGATGACACCTACACAGCACACGCTGGAGCCAAGTTCCCCATCAAATGGACCGCCCCTGAAGGCCTGGCTTATAACACCTTTAGTACCAAGTCTGATGTGTGGGCGTTCGGCATATTGCTGTGGGAAATAGCCACTTACGGCATGTCCCCGTATCCCGGGATTGATCTCGCCGATGTATACCATAGATTGGAGAAGGTGAGTCTTAAGATTTTTCTTTTTTGTTATATAGGATAAAAGATTTTTTGTGGATTGGTATTTTTGTGGATATTTATTATAAATATTGTATGTATTGGCTCATATTTAGATTATTAACGTACCTACTTATGTAATTATATTGTGATACTTTATTAAATTTTTCTAATCTTTTTTTTTTATAAACATCATCGGAATATAAAAATAGGCATCGAAATTTTATACCAAAAACATTAATTTTTTTATACTTTTTAAATTTGTAAAACGGGAATACATAATAATTATTTCACAAATAATAATAATTAAATACGGTCTAGGTCTCCTTATTATTTGGAATTTTATTTCGATTTGCCTTTGAGAATTATACCTTTGACATATTCGACTGTGCACGTGTCCATTAAATTATAAAATGAATGCCTATTCATTTATGAAAATGTTTACGGCCACTGATTTTGTAGTTGATGAAACTTGTTCATACATTTTAATTAAATCATGCAACTTTTGCTAGTCGTGTACTGAAAGTAGACGAAAAACATAACACAAGTTGACAATATGGTCTAAAAAATTGGTAATTTTTTTTTCATTTTTAGAATATCAAAAATCAGCTCAATTGACAAACTGATAGCGGAGATAAATGATAAAAATAGTTTTAAATCCTGAATCGATATAAAAAAACATATTTTTTTATTTTGTGTTTTGAATGCTTTTCGTTTGTTTGATATTTTCAACGACTGCTGCTTTTTTACACAGATTTCTTTCTCAGTAATCACCTATTTTATAGAGGTTGATTGTGCTATGTATGAACTTAACCTCACTTTTATCAAATCTTTAATCACTCAGCTCTCAGATTGCTAAAACTGACAAAATTTTCAGGATGGGGATTATGCACCTGAATCTATTAAATCATACATATCTCTTAAATCACACATTCAATCACACATTGATGATTTATAAGATATAAATCATTTTCATTTCTTTACATTCTGGGCCCAAAAATGAACTGTATTTTCTTATGTTGTTACTTCAGAACTTTTGATTGGGTAAACCGATTTTGATGATTCTTTTTCTTTATTTGAAAACCGGTGATTCCCGTGTGGGCCCATTTCTGATAATGTTATCCATGATAAAATCACATAAGTGTTAAATTTGCATTAGATATGTGCGTAACAAATGGACGAACTAAAAAATGGATACCTCCATATCAGGCCAACCGATTTCGATGATTTTTTTTTATTGGAAATGGTATACATGAAGGGAAGTTTAATGAAAGTTTGGTTAAATTCTGATTATAAGATCCGGTGGAAGTCAATGTTTTTGTTAAAAAATGTTATTATGATACCAAACTTTGAATGGTTTCCGTTTTCAATAATATGACATAGCCTGCTCAATTATATAGTTAACGGAATTGAATATATTTAATATAAAAAACATAGTTCCTAGAAAAACAATATAACAAAAAACATTTTAAAGAAATATCCTAGTAAACAAATGGTATGGACCGCTTGTCCCTTTTGAATGAAAATAAAAAATATATCTATGATGTAAATAAATACAACAAATGTGAATATTATTTTTAAAAAAACCAGGCTTAATAATTTTACAGATTTCAGAGCCAACGAAGGGAAATCCCTTAAAAATATCGAAATAAATAATAGTAATTATATTTACAAATTAATGAGGAAAAGTTCCCGGTGAAAAAAAATATTGAGTGTACTTTCAATATATAGAGCGAAAATAAGGTTAAGAGTTTGATGACATCTCGTAGAGTACTTAAAAGTTATGATATGTTAGTAATTGGAATTGAGGCTAGTCGTGGCGCAGGTGTACAAGTGTGTGACTGTAAATGCTACTGGTTGTGGGTTCGATCCCCACTCGATAGAATGTATATTTTCATTTGTTCGATTTGGTGTCGAGGTAAAGCGCGACGTTTAGTTCTGCTACTCAACACGTAATGCTTTCAGAATTCGGCGAAAAATTCAGAACGGAGTGTTTTAGCAATAAAAGATCTTCTTAACCTGCTGTGTGTGGGGTACAGCGTCAAGTTGATTTTATTTTTTTTAATAATGGGAAAAACTACTTCTTCAATAGGAGATAACGTGCTTGCAAACTGTTTAGGGACGTGCTTAGGTTGACTAAAACATCGACAACTTTTCATATTTATTAATTTTTTTATATCTATTATAATAATAATAATAATAATATAAATAAAAAGAAAATGAAATTATTTTACCATCTGTCGCAACTGGTTCACAATTTCAAAACAACTTCCGTTTTAAGGTTTCGTGTGAAAGTCAACTTTGAAGTTTAATAAACATATTATGTAAACGCGAACAATTACAACGACGAGCGAAATTAAACAAATGATAACATTTCATGAGGCGGAGTGGAAATGCAATTGTTTTGGAGTATACTTTTTTTTTTAAGAATTTTGAGATTTTTACTTTAAGAACTTAATAATATTAACAATTATTCCCTAAGTGGCTACTCTAACAGTGGGATGCGTCTGTACACAGGTGTTTCTTGCATAGTGTACACTGTGGCCTGCTCACGGCTATACGGGAGAAGATCTCTGAAGCGGACAATTCTTTACTTAGCTTGCTGCACATGGAGTATGAGACGATCTTTTTCGAAAAATCTTTGGCGGGAACGCACGTACGGGCCCGGACAGGTCCGATTTCTTGACCGGTTTCCACTAAGAACAAAGAAAAAATATAAATGTATTAGAATAATATTTTGGCAAAAGTTAGTTTCGTTATCTAGAATTAGTCAGATCTCTCAGATTTACTTTAAACCAAAGAATAAAATAATGGTATCTTACCCAATTTGGCAGATTCTGATGTAATTACTATGCATAAAAAGGCCATGCCTGGTATGTAACAGTCGATGTTAGGTACCTGTGAAGGATTTTTACCATTAAATTTACATTTTGTAACGTGATCTCATTCCTTTTGCAAAGTTAAAGTTTTCCGAGATACTTTATAACGTTGATTACGTTCTATAAAAAAGTGATTCGAAAAGATTTTTACTTAGAAGCTGCTATGATTAAAGAGGGAGTGGTTTTTAACGTAATAACCTGAACTTACCTAATAAAAATTTAACTTATATATTTTTTTAGTTTCTATTTTTTTAAAGTATGAAATTTTTTAAAAAAATATATTTACAATTAAAACTCACAGTGATGTTAGCATAGTCAGGATGATCAGGGTCCCAACAGCCTGGATGGTCGAATGACAAGCAGTTGTAGCATTGGATACCTTTGATTGATGGCGAAACAAATTTTTTTGGCTTTGGCTTTTTGTGCTTTCCTGTTATAATACAAATATTAATAATTTACCAATGTATCCATCTCGTCCAATTATCTTTATTAGAATTTATTATGTAAATAATATTTAAAAAATAAATCAGCTTTACGCTGTATCCCGCACAAAGTAGAGTAACCAGTGGGAACCTAGTGTTAAGACACTGCTTTCCCTATTTAATCATTATATAAATTACCTAATATTTACTCACCGTTAACCGCGATGGAAAGGAGGAGTATGTAAATGAACGTGTCCTTTACCGAGAACATATTTTTTTTATAACCCGAGAAGCAAATCTCGCAAAGTGGTTCAAAACCAGGTGATTACTTCCCCAACACCGTATTAGCACTGCTAAGACGAGCCGCGAGAGCCACGTTTATACGCGGACGGAAAACAATGATCGCTGTTTTGGTATCGACGTCACCGTGTTTTATACAGGGTGTTCTAAAACATCCTTTTAATAGGTCTATCTAACGTTAGATGTAAACATCTGACTACTTCTATTGTGTGATGAAAAATTGTGGTGAAACAATGATAATTTTCAATGTTTTATTGTTTTTACTTTTTATAAAATATATAAAATATATCTATTAAAAGGGATAAGAGGCTTTGATAGGTATTTAGAAATAATAAGGCTTTGGCCAGCACATAGTTTATCTGCGTAGCTACGAAAATAGATAAAATAATATTAGAAGGAAATTAAGTTTTATTTTATACAGTGTTGCTACCTGTTTAGTAAGACGTGAAACGTTCTTTAAACGAATTTTAATTAAATTGATAGAAAATTATACTGTGCAGTTTCCGTGCTGTAAAGTATTACTATTAACGACTTAATTATTTAAAATACACGTTGAGTTCCGCCACTCAACGGAATAGAATGGGGAACGAAGTGCCTTAACACTAGGTTCCCTCTACCATACAATATGCGGGATACAGAGTGAAGCTGGAAAAAAAAGCATGTTGTTATAACAACACCATGTACACACGGTCATATTTACATGTATATTTTTGTTTGTTGATATCGATACGAGCACGGTCGGGCCGGCTCATACACTAATCCGCGTGCTATTTGTACACAAACATTCAATCGTTGTCGACTACTACTACAAATATGCGAATTTACTACCACATTGTTTAATTGATTTAAGTGAGTCATCGCAAATCCTCAATGTAAACGGCAAGTGGCAATTCGAATCTTGTCTTAAAGAGTTTACAGTGGCGTTAAGATGTGAACTGTAGATAGAGTATTTCTTATTTTTTTACTACGACACATACTAGTATACAATATGGTCTTATTTGATTTTAACCGTATGCAATATTTTAGGCCAGCCGTGGCGCAGGGCCACCAAGTGTGACTGTCAACGCGACAGGTTGTGGAGTCGATTCCCACTCGAGGAAATGAAATATGTAATATTCTCATTTCTTCGCTGTGACGTCGAGGTCAAGTGCGGCGTTGATTTCCGCCACTCAACACGCAATGCATCCAAAATTCGACGGTAAATGGGGAACGGAGTGTCTTAACACTAGGTTATCTCTACCTAACCTGCGGTGAACGGGATACAGCATGACGCCAAAGCAAAAAAGAATTCGAGATTGAAATGCAAATAAAGTTCAATTTGCGTTCAAATCAACGTTTCCGCTCACTCAATCGCGCCACCAATTATTGATTTTTGTATTAATAAACTGTAGTGGGAGTTTTTGAGAGAGATCCAATAAATGTGTTGCAATTCGTTAAACATTATTATTTTGTAAAACAAAACTGAAAGTTAAACACCGTGTGAAATTATATTCGTGGATTGATATGTATTTAGCTATGGGAGTGCCGGTACTTGTTCTCGATACTCCAGCTTATGTCAATATTGGATATGTATGTTTAGTTTTAATTATTTTTTAACTAGGCATCTCTATTTTTAAATGACGACTTCTGTAAGAAAAAGAAGGTTCGACTGTTTTTTTTCTATGTTCTCATTTTACATACTTCAAAATATATTAAATAACAAATAGTTTTAAGTGGTCTAACATCATACTTTTTTTTTCATATAGGGCTACCGCATGGAATGCCCGCCGGGATGCCCGGTCGCGGTGTACGAGCTGATGAGTGCCTGCTGGCAGTGGAACCCCTCTGATCGCCCTTCCTTCCGCGAAATACATCATGCGCTCGAGCACATGTTCCAAGATAATTCTATTACTGAAGGTCAGTTTTCATTATACTTTATGTTTTTCTACTGTGTTCTGACGTTCTGTTAGGTTCGGACATTCGGTTTGGTGATGTAAACTGATTAATAAATATACAATACATATATTTCGTCGAATGGATTCGAAGTCGTAACTGTCGGTGTTACAGTTGAACATTTTTACTCAAGTCGACAATATTGATGTATTACTATTTATACATTTAAATCGGTTTATTAGAGACTCAATAGAGAACAAAAGGTATTGTAGATTAATCCTTTAATAAGACGAGGTATTATCCCGTCTTTATTCTTTAGAATTTCTTGTTGTTGTTCAATTTTTTAATTCAGAATTTTTCCTTGGATTATGTATTGTTTTGTTTGTTATTATCTTAGATTCTATTTTAAGCAACTTCTAAGCAGGAAATCAAGTAAACTACAAAATATAACTTTTGTAGTTTCATAATAACCTGAAAGAAAAGAAGTTTTGTATGTCCAAGTGTTACTATTTTTAATGTTATGTTAATTATTACTACGATCAAAAATAAATATCAGAATGTTAGAATATGTGGCCGTCATGGCGCAGAGATACAGAATCAAACTGTAAACGCGATGTTTGTGGGTTCAATGTCCATTCGGGAGAATAAATTATTATCACTATGCCGTTCTGATTAAAACATAGAATTGAATTCCACAAACATGCAATGTTTCAAATTCGAATGGAAAACGAGTGTCTTGGTTCTCTCTGCCTATCCTCTTGTATGCATATAATACGGAAATAAAAAAAAATCTAATTATTAGGTACCACGCCCGAATCGTTTCTTTTAACATTTCCAACATTCAAGGATTTTTGGTAAAATAATTTGGTAGGATATCTTTAATAGAGATATATATTAGAGATACCCATTGTACACATTCTCTCTGTTATTATATGTTTTCTGTACTTTCTTTCTTGTTGTGTGGTAAATAAATAAATGAAAAAGAAAACATGTTAGAATATATCCGTTTTATATCAGAAGTGGAGAAGCAGCTACAGGAAGGCGTGTGTGGTACACCCCAGATGTCCATCAAGAAGGGCGTCGGGCTCGTCAGCGAGCGCGTACAAATGCGACGTCCCACCAACCGCAGGGGCAAACAGGCGCCGACACCACCTAAGCGTACCAGGTAAGATGAAATATAGTTTTTGGAAATGTATAGACATTTATGTGTTTTTTTTAATAATAGTTGTCTGTACTTGATATGGAGCAACATTTAAAAAAAGTGTAATGAAAAAATGAAAATATTAATAATTAATGATTCATTCGCCCAAATGGAGAACCGACAACCGTCGCGTTTACAATCACACGCTTGTGCCACTGTGCCACGACGATCTCGCTAATACTGTTAATTTCTATTTAACTCTAGTTTCATAGTCAAGCCATTAAAGCGTTATGTAAGAAATATAAATATGTATTTGAGATTTGAATACACTATCATCGATTAGTCAACTTCACTTTATCTGATATACGGTTGTATACAGTACCCGCCGTCGAAATTATTCGCAACATTGCTCAATAAAAACCGCATTGTGTTGTATTTAAAGGCAGTCCTCTAGTATAGTTGGTATTTTTTTTAATAGAAATTCTCAGTAAAAAAAAAACAATGTGAAAACGATTGGTTGATGCACAAATATAGCTGTTGTTTCAATATTATTTTTAACCGACTTCTGTGAGAAAAGGAGGATATGAATTCGATTGTATTTTTTCATTTTAGTTTTATGATTAATAATAATATGCAATTCAATCTTCTGAACTATATTTATTTATTCAAGAAGTGGTTTCTGTGACTCAATGTTTCTAGTAATATTTTTTCTCAATAGTTCGGCATAACTAGTTTACTAAAGTATTGTAATTATTTAGTTACATGGTCCGCTTCTTGTACAGATGGGTTATTTTTTTTCTGGTAGTAATATTTTTTTTCTGGTGTCAAAAAAAAGCGCGGCGTTGAGTTCCGACGGAAAATGGGGAACAGAATGTCATAACTCTAGGTTCCCCCTCTGCCTACCTTGTCTGCGTAATGTTAAGGTGTACAAATATGTGCCTGTTCCTGTTTAGTATTGGTAGGCGATAGTGGTGAATTCACTTCTCGCTCGGGCGAATACATATTATATAATAGTTGTAATATATACCTATATTGGTTAATGTGGTCAGGTTACAATAAATTAAACAAGGAGAGAAAGGAATGGTCTTCATACCTATAGATTATGATAAATAATCCGCGAAAAAGGAGCACTGAAGTGTTAAGGTCACTATTGATTCTCTGTAAATGGTCATTTACATCTTCATTAAACCTACCTACTATGGACTTTATACGATGGCGTGCAAATTTATTACCTAAGTCAAGTTGAATAGGTTTTGTTCCAAGAAATCCATTTTATTTCCCTCTACATTTATAGCAATTTGATGACATCAGATCCCCGTGGAATAGAGGGCACGTAATGTCAATCTCGTCCTTGATATTACCAATTGGTTCTACCTATCACATTCAACATAGAAAGTAAATAAAAAAAACAGTAGAAAATTGGATATTAATTATGTACCATATTAAACATTCTTATTGACTATATATATCTCATACAGCACAGGTAAGTTTTTTATATGACGAAGCAAAATATTGCATTTGATCATAAATCCTGGAACTCTTTCTCTGGGAAAGTTTCCCAATAAACATCAAAATTGTTGTTTAGGATTATTTTCGATTCATCTAATAGTTTTTTCTATTTGTACGATATAGCTTGCTGTCTTCGTGCAGCTCATTCCGCGAGTCCCAGTACGCCACAGAGGAGCAGGGCGGCCACGACGACGGGCTCGCGTCGCTCAATGGTAAGATTGCATATTTCTACTATAGTTGGAACATTTATATGTATTTCTTTAAAATTAACAGTTTAATTTCGATGTATTTTTTATATTAATAATATATTTTCCTTTTTGTTCTATTTTATGTGGAATTCTATGGATCCCAAAATTTATTTGTGCTTAATATATATTGGTTGGTCAAATTACTAGTGTTATATTACAGAATCAAATGTGTACAGATTGCGCTACAGAAAACAAAGTACTTACCGTTTCGAGGACTTGATTATTAATATTATCTATATCAATTTACTTAAAAATGAAAAAAAAATGGCTCTTTAGCGCTCCGGCCCCATACAACTTCTTAAGAAACGAGCAAACGATGTTAGTCAGTTATTTTAAATATTTAATTATTCTTAGAAAGTATTCTCAAAATGACCTTGTCATTTCATAGGAACATTTTCACCATACAGACCATAGCGACCATAGCGCATTACATTAATTAAATAACATCTAATCATTACTATCGGGCACGCAACGGATACTCTTTCATGGAAATGGAAAACTGTTAACTGACAACCTGTCCACCGTTCGACTTTCCGCCAAGTAGACTAGACTACTACTTTATTGAATATTTTAAAATATATTGTATTACGTTTGCAATATCATATAACATAGGATGATATGGTTTGTTATTATTTACTATTATTGTTATTAATTATTATACAATTTTTTATTATCTTTCTTTCATTATTTGAATTGTGTGTCGCGAATTTTTTTGTTATTTTTATTGAATAAATGACTGAAATTTTTGCTAGATTATTTTAAAAACAATAAAATACTTTTAGGATTTCCACATAATTAACTGTCGGTTGTCTTAATCTGAAGCATGTCGGTGTAAAGGCACTGTACATGTTTCGTTTTTTTTTTCTTTTCATTTTTGGTGAAGTGATTTTACGAATTAATGAATTATTTATTACGGCGCCTTCTTTTAGAGGAATGTAACAGTTATTTATTTTTTTTGTTCGGTAACTGCAATTTGTCTTAAACTCGATGTTATTTTAGCTGAATTTCAACGGTCGCTCAATGTTTTTTTTTTTTATAACGTTTTCATAGTTGTTCAAGTGATTCCCGCTTTTGCTACTTATCGGCTTCTGTCTGTTGGAATTTTTTTTTTTTGTATGACATTTTCTGTTGCGCTGGCGTCGCCATTCTTATAAGATACTGTATCTGAACTGTATCAGAATTTTTATCCGCATACTTTATTTTTGAATGGTGCTATATGTGTTATTTGAGCGACGTTCGGACAGTACTTTTTTTAGTTAATTATATTTATATGTAACTGTAATTACTGTAAGCTACATATTATATCTGCATACCATTCCTTAAACTATCGTTTTTGTCTGTTGTCCGCTCGCTCAGGTGTATAGCAATAGGTTCGAACATTTTGTAAGTATTACGATACGTTTCGGACAGAAACGATCATGCCTTGACATTAAGTTTATTTATATTCTTTTCTAGATATATCGTCTATATATATATATATATATATATATATTATGTCTCTATATCATTATTGTTGATGAGTTAGCTTTTAAAGTTACAATGTCGCTTCGAGGCTGTTGAGACAGCCAAGTCGTTTGTTTTGTCTCGACAGGCGCGATGCGGTTTCATATACAATTACATATTTTAGATATTCAATGTATGAATGTGCACAGGGCGTGAAAATTATCATATTATTATGAATTCATTTTTCATATTAAAAACAAACGAAATTTCTGACGCCTTGTGTTTATAGATATTGAAAAAATGTGGCCATTCTAGACGGCGCTTGGTATGTGTTTTCGGTTGTTGCATCCCTTCTTAATGCCTTTTTTTATTAGATGGTTTTTCATTTTAGGAATCCTGTGATATTTTGTTTGAAATTTATAGGTGTTTTTGTTTTTCGTAAAAGTTATAATGATTTTTTTAGCAAATTACTAAAATAATATTAGCAGTAGGTGTCGTTTCAATATTATTTTCTTATGTTTTATACATTACTCATATTGCCTCTATGATCTAGGAAAATCTGCGTCCGTACTAAACTGAATAAGGCAAAACAACTAATAATAATACATTTCCAAAATGTATCTCTATCTGTTTAAGTGTTTCATATTGAACTGTAATAAGGTAAATACGGTGTTCTACGCCGCTAACGAATATTGTAACGCAAATTTTCTTAGATCTTATCATTGCCAAATCAAAAATTCGTAAAAATCCATTTCATAGAACGTTGACACTACTATCGTTTTCATGTTTTTGTTTTCATTATGAAGTATTTGTTTGTTAAAGTTTATAATTATATATACAACTTGAGGTATTTTATTACATTGTATGATTTTAAATCATTTTCTTCTCAGTAGTGATATATCTTAGTTACATTTTATAAGAATTATTATTAGTTATATTTTGAAATCTCTTATATTTTATTTATTCACATAAACATTCCAGTCCATTATTTAGCCATCGTCATCATTGCAATGGATCATATAGATGCAAAATTATTGTACTATGACGGGGTGCGTTGACGTATTTATTGAAGCTAAATATGTTAAGAAAGAGCCCGGGGGTCGCAGGTTCGACTCCTGCTGGGAGCGAACAACGATATCAACAATATTAATAAATACAATATATATATAAATGAATCCATGTTATCCCAGGTGCAAAATACGGGTAAAATTTATTATGATTTCAGGGATTTGCATATAGCAAAATTGTGATTTACAAGTTAAGTCAATTTTAGCATGTTGTTGGCTTAACTGTTATTTAGAAAGTAGGTAAACGGCAGCACTTTTGACATAATATAACTTATCTGTGTAGAACTTATTTTACATATTTAAAATATTTTATAATTTTGTATGTTTAAATTGCTGTTGAATATCTGGAATTTATTGTATTAGACAAACACAAACTTTCATTTAAATGAATAGAAATTCCGAAATAATGTTTAATAATAACCAGGCGGGGGTCGAGGCGGGGCCGGGGGTCGCGAGGCGTCGTCCGAGGGCTCGCTGGCAGAGGCGACCCCTGACACGGACGAGTCGGGTGGCATGGGGGTGTCCGAGCACCGACACCGCTCCAAGCGGAGGCACCACGTGCACGCGCAGCCCTCGCACCACCCGCCGGCGCACGAGCTGCAGCCTAAGGTATGTTTACTTATAGACGACGCACTTGGGAATCGTTCAGAAATTATGTCTCATGTTAAAGGTGCTTGAGGAGGCCGACGAAATGTGACAAGGAGTGGGGAGGGGAGCTAAATTCTTCAAATTACTATATAAAGTTAATTCGTCGTTTTGTAGCCAACCATTTTTGGCCGGTGAACAGTTGTCTCTTCATTGCACTCGAAAAGAAATTTGACATATGATGTTCAGCCGTTTCGTCGCTTAGATTATATTAAGTTGTTATTTTGTTGGCTGTATGGTTAAATTTTATTAGGTAAATTAGTCCCATTTCTTTGTGTTAATTTGAACTGAAATCAACACAAAGAAATGTATGTGTCTAACAGTATAATTAACAAACTTGCACAACTAATAATAACCATATATATTTTCTTTGTATTGCAGCCCGGAGTTCAGGTTGCAGCATTAGAAGTGCAAAATGTAAAACGCGCCATCAACAGATACGGAACATTACCGAAGGGCGCTCGCATCGGCGCGTTCCTGGAGTCGCTGCGGCAGAGCGGCGGCGCGGGCGCAGGCGGCGCCCCGGGGCCGCAGTGCCTCCCGCACCAGGACGAGGCGCGCTCGCTGTCGCCGCGCACCGCCCGCGCGCAGCCGCACATGATACGCTCCAACTCGTCCGGCGGCGTGACGGCGCCCGGCCCCGCGCCCGCCTCGCCCCGCGCCGCCCGCGCGCCCCCGCCGCTGCGCTCCTTCACCGGCAGCCCCGCCAAGCCCCGCCCGCGGCTGGCCGAGCTGGAGTTCCCCCCGCCACCGCCCGA
>JAATLQ010037807.1:0-71107 GCA_013421005.1 Heliconius erato x Heliconius himera | reverse complement strand
CGCGCGCAGCCGCACATGATACGCTCCAACTCGTCCGGTGGCGTGACGGCGCCCGGCCCCGCGCCCGCCTCGCCCCGCGCCGCCCGCGCGCCCCCGCCGCTGCGCTCCTTCACCGGCAGCCCCGCCAAGCCCCGCCCGCGGCTGGCCGAGCTGGAGTTCCCCCCGCCACCGCCCGACCTGCCGCCGCCGCCCGTGGAGGACGCCGCGCAACCCCCGCCGCCACAGCCCCCGCCGCCGCCCCCAGACACTGGCGACACCGAGGAGAAACCACAGAAACAGATCATGAAGGAGATGCTAGAGTTGAAACTGGTCGCGGAGATTAAAGAGCGCGCCGATAAAAAGAAACATAAACTAAAGGAATCTCCTCCGCCAAATGAAGTCATTGAAATGCATACGTCATTCGGTGACCCCGTCACCCGGCTGGTGTCGGAGCTCTCGGAGAGTCTCAATATTGAAGCCTTGCGCAAAACTGAGAAAAAGGTGGAACCACCAAAACCTATTGACAATGGAAAAGATACCATTTCCCCTATTGATCTCAAAGCGAGTCTAAGGAAGACCTCGTTTAGTAGCAACGTTGAAAAGAAATCCGAACTAGACGGAAAAACTGATTTTAAATCTCAACTTAAAAAGGTTGATACAAATAAAATAAACAATGCCAGTAAAGATGTAGAGGAGCCCGGTCGCTCCATAATTGATTTTAAAGCCCGATTGCGGAAAGTAGACGGCGGTACGCCCGCCACTAACGGCACCGGTAAGAAGACCGAACAAAGTTCTCCTGACGACTCGAGGAAGGACATGTCAAGCAAAAGCGACGATTCCGATAAGAAGCGTTCCGAAAGTGGATCACTTGACACTAGCGGTGGAGACGATGAAGATAAACGACGAAGCACTGGAAGTATTAGTAGCCTCAAAAAGTTGTGGGAAAGTAAAGAAACCGATGAACGATTGAGTCCAAAGCTGAGGCTTAAAGGGGAAGAAAGTGAAGAGGGTTCTCCCGAAGAGAGGACCAGCTTCGGCCTCGGTCGCAGTGGTAGTGTGCAGCGTCGAATAGAGGACAAACCGGTTGTGGCTAACAAGCCGGCGGTCCGCGCTCGCCCGCTCACCAAGACTGGTATATACGCGACCCCCCTCGCTCCCCCTGCCGCTGATGATGATGATGCGCTAGCGGCATTAAGAGCGTCTTTGGAGTGGTGTACCAACGAGGTAACGATGATTTTATTTTTACTAAGAAATATGGCAATTTTATATATGTTATATAAAACCACCATATTATTTTAAAATAATTAATGAAATTGTAAATCGATTACTTTATTTAGAATGAATAGATAAATAGATCAAAGTGATATAACGAAAATAAATAGTAATAAAACCAAATGTCAACAACAAACTTTTTTGTTATTATATAAAAAAATGTGTCCTTTAGGTACGCCGCGGCTGCGGAGGTAGCGGAGGCCGCGGCTCCTTATGGCGCCTCCAAACCTCCGAACGCCTCGCCCGCCTCGGGGGAGCGTGCGCGACGGCAGCCGCCACCGCCCGCCTGCCTCCGCAGCTGCGGGTGCAGCTGAGAGCTGCGGCCGCGAGGCTGGAGGCGGAGGCGCGCGCTCTCGCTTCTCCCGCGCCCCACCACCACCACCTCGCTGACGGCGTGGAGCAGGCGCTGAGGGACTTGGCTGCCATCGTGCATAGGTGGGTTTATTCAGAAATTAGTGAAGGGAGAACGCGTTAAGGAATTTAGCTGTGAACGTGCATAGACTTTGATGACTTTATGTTGAAGATGCAAATTGAAGGCGATGGTGTATATTAATATTATTTATTATATTAATATAGGTCGTACTGTGCATAGGTTTATGGACTCTTAAAAGAGTTTAGTTTATTTAATTTTTAATTAGTTCCAGTGCTAATCGTACAACTTATAAAAATATTTTTATTTTATTTCATTCTATTCACCTTAATAATTAATAAATTACAGGTAAAGTCACATAGCAGCAAAGAAGGATCACTCACTGCGTCATAGAGCCCAGCTACGGACCCTCAGAGCGTTACTGGAAAATAAACAAAATATTCTAATTCATACATCGTCAACAAAACGCGACGCGCTTATTATAAACATACATATATTTAATTAATACGTATTTTCCAAACATATAATTTAGTGTATATTATATATATGTGTCACGTAAAATTGACGATGTCAACGACTAACCATTTTGATATGTAAAAATGGTAGAAAGAGATGATATGACTATTCCGCGCTGTTATTACAAATTTACTATCTTTTGTAATTTTTTTATAATTTTTCAGCATTTAAATGAACATAGATTTCATTATTATAATGTTATAATGAATATATATTATATTTCTATTTTTTTTTATTTTTTAAAATATTTGTTTTTTATGATAAATTTGTATAAATAGTGCGGATTATTATATAAACTGTAACATTGTTATAAGGTCGGTTTTTGTTATATATAAATACTTAGACAAATAAACCAAAGATACAAAGGCTATGACGCCTTAATATTTTGGATTGAACCCACGTTAACAATGTCGTTTGATTATCAAATACTCTCTCAATTAAGATATTAGATGACGTATAACGTAGGGATATGTATGATATTTATTGATTGTTAGTACAAAAGCTGAAAACTTTATGAGTGTGTCACAAAGCGATATGCACTAGTGTCTAGTGACCAGTGAACTAGTGACCTAGTGACTGTTCCGCGAACAATCGCCTAAGTTAGTATACATATTAATATCGCGGTGTTATTTTCCTGTAAGAAAGACTGACCACTGCTTGCTGATAATGGACGTTATTTGAAGACTAATTTCGAAATGGTCGTCAGTTAGCAGGTCGCCTCTTAACTCCTTGCCATGTAGAAATGGCGGTTTCTGTATAACTTCATTTTAAGTCTCAACTGCATATGTACTCAATTATTTAATTAATTATGAAGGAATATAGTAATCATTATTGATCAGTGCCAAATAATATTTTTATTATGGGACTATTCACCCACAATATTCCCCCATGTATCTCGTAGTTTGACCCCAGTACCGATCACTTTCAATGCCAACATTGTACAGATCGGTTTTCCAATAGGTATTTAATATTTAACATTAGGGCCCATCCAAAAATTACGTCACACGTTTATCGGTACAGGTCCTTGAAGTCAATGATATGAAAAACATTTTCAGAAATGTTTCATTTTAATAGTTTCTAGTGACGTCACAGTAGTTAGGGTAGATCTCGCAAATGTGACCAGTTGTGGCAAGCACAATGGGGTGAAAGGGGTTGAAACATAATGAAATCCGTGCGAGGTAATTTATAGATGCGACCCTTAATTAGGCATTACTTGACAGTATACTCAGTATTTAGTGAGTATTCTAGCGTTGTGGAAGCTTCGGCAGGCGGCTTAGATGCTGTCTCTTCGTACCAGTGTACCGATTCCACTGCGTCCTCAAGCAGACCGAACTTCCCTTATAATTAGTCGTTTAACTATATATTTATATATGATACTTTAGATTTGTAAGTATTCTGATTATATTGAAGGAGTGGGAACCAAACGACTCCGACGAACATTCCTCCCTTCGTTCTACTTAACCATATTGTATTATACTATAATATTAATCACCATTTAGCATTTAACACTATTATGTATACATAGATGGATCATGTAAGACTTTCGACTCGGACCAATAAGTATCCATTTTGGTATTTCGTTTGAACGATCGCGCCTTCGCGTTAAGACTGACATTGAGATCGGTTCGATTCGGCCTATAATTATTATATAAAATTTATATATATATGTATGTATATATAAAAAATGTGTGACGTCACCTCAGCACGCCTAACGGACCGCATCTCCAAATTGTTTCTTTAATTTCATTTCATTGTAAAACATACTTTTTGGATATATAATGTTATTGTTTAAGTTAGCGTACTGTGATACGGCGGCTTCTTTGATTGTGCTCAACTTTTTTCATTTTTTTATGTATGTATTTTTATCTAATTATCAAATTCATAAGATTATTATCTTATATTATTATATCTATATATATTAAGACGAGGATCGGAGTCAATCACTAAGTATCAAACCATTATATTGGATGTTATTTAAGAATTTTACTGATATATGCTAGTCTTTATGATAATAAATGTATTACTTATATAAGATTAATAAATATATACGTAAGTTGTCTTAAATAGATTTGCGTACGGACTCTTCTTACTATTTTATTGATTAATTATTATTATTATTATGTATGGGTAAGTGTTTTGTATTAGACGGGTCCTCGGTAGTGATCGCTTACGGTTGGAGGGGAGGCCTGTATGTATGTAATCGTGTGTTTATATATATATGCCTTATAGTGGCGCACTCTGGACTCAGTTGACGCGAGGCCCGACGGGTGGGGTGAATGGGTACAGCTCAATGCGGAACGAATTTATTGAGGGGGGAGGGGGAGTGGGGAGGGGGCGCGACGGGTGCTTTGTAAAGCGTTCTTTTTGCCTAGATGTTAGCAAAGGTGTAAATATCACCCGCACTATATATTTATATAACTTACTATACTATATGTAATAATTGGTCTTTGGTACTTTGTTGTAATATTAAAATTTGGAGCCTTAATTACTATATTATTATGATATATTATATATCTATATATTTACACTTCGTAGGTGTGACATGTGAGTTCGGTGTAATTTTTTTTTAGTTAAATAAATTTTCAATTCAAATAATGATAAATTTATCAATAGATTTCTAGAAAACAATCGAATCTACGTGACAGTAGATGGAGTAGAGGAGGACGCTTTACATTCTAGTCACGCGAGGTTGTCAGAATTGAACAAGGATTTGATATAAACTGCATTCAGAGTGTCGGGCATTCATCTATTGTTGATGTCTATTATAATTATTGTACATCTGTCTGTCCAATATTCAATAATAATGGAGCTGATCACGCTATATATACACATATATATCTTTTTTCATACTTTTCAATCCAATCTGCTGCGTAATTCATGTGTTTATTGGGTAATATGCGGACGTTTCGACCTCGCTTCAAATTTATGTACGCAGCTAGAATTTTGTATAGTGAATAATGAAATGTATTTGTGTATCAATATCATTCCGTTTTTTCACGATACAGTACCGCCACGCTTTTATATTGTTATTTACCCTTGCCGGTGTGGGCGTGGGCAATGTCGGGGACGACAGTAACCCACTTGTGGATACCACTATACGATAAAACATCGACAGCGATACAATATTTTTTTTTCCGTGAATTTATTTCTCCTAAATGTATTTAGTTTGTAATATTATAATTGAAATAATATGAGTTTTTCTTTTCAATATAAATATATTTTTGTTCCTTTAATATTAGGAAAGTTATAAGTTATAAATTTTAGAAGACATTGTCTCTTACAAAAAAAAAGTGTTGTGAAACTGGAGTTTGGTAACTTGTGACGTCATTTACCAGTGCTCTCTGCCTAATTAGTGGTATTTAAACACTTGTGACTTTCTTAATATTAAAATAAAGTTTATATTTTAAATTTGAATTTATTATTTTGATTTTTTTTTGTTATTATCGATGTCGATGTTCTTATAATTTACCAGGCGTGTGCCATAAATAGTGTCATTATTGAAATTAACTAACGAAATGTATTAAATAACAAGTATTTAAATAAAGCTAACCAAGTCCCCCGGCCCGGTGTATGTAGCGACGTCCACCCACCGCCCTGCCTTCCTTTGATTTATAGTTAATGGAATCCAAAGATAGACATTGATGGTTTATATTCTGATGTCCAACTGTAATGGAATTAATAAAATGTTTTCTTTATGATATACAACTTTTATTTACCCTTTTTTTTATTAAGTTTCATTATACTGTTGGAGCAAAAATAAAAGATAAAATTATTCTAGCAATATTTTATTAAAAAAAATGGTTTTACACATAAATGGAACAACTATAGTAGATGCTAATGCGTATTTGACGTAATTAAACCTACGCGGCTAACATATAAAAAACATTTGACTCGGAACTATTAAAATGACTTAAAATTTTCTTATTTATTAAGAGTTGGCGATACATTCAGTATTGAACACAAGTAAGTAACAAGAAATATTTTAAAGGACGCAATTAAAAAAACAACGGCTATCACGTGATAGTAGCAACTGGTTATGCATTTATATGCATTTAGATAAAGCACCTCGTTTTATTTTACAAAGCTTCCAACAAATTTATATTGCGTAAGTGCATTATACATTTATATCAATATTTCTACTTAAATTTTGATAGAATCACTTAACAATCAGTGTAGTTTTATCAACATTGATTTGAATAAATTGGAAATCTTAAGTTATTTCATGTTAAAATCGAAATACAGGTTTTTTTTAAATTAAATTTAAAAGTCTGTCGGGTTTATATGATTGTCATAATAATTAACTTTTTTAATGAGCAAAAGATTCTATTGGTGAGTTATTTCAAAATTATATACAACATTCTGATAGAATTAACAAAAATGTATTCAAAATGAAACTGCTTTATTTCCTTCCAGTACATATCAGCAAATTTACTCTTATCCTAGGAGATTACCATAATAAATATTAATCATCATTCATACCGTCAAGACTAACGTAGAGACGAATTATCTTAAACACAATCACAAAGCTAGACTATCACAATAGTGCAGAGAAGCGAAAGGAATGTTTAAAGTCATTTATGACTGCAACCAAACAACAACGCAAGTATAAACTAGCTACTTAACCAAATCTACAACTTTCAATACATTAAGCTACGATACGACTTAGAAAGTGGAGATTAGGCCTCAACCAACTATAGATTAGACGTTAAAGCGGCCTTCGATTGAGCACGACTATGCGACAGACGAGAATATTTGGTATAACAGCTTTATCATGTTATTATAGACAGGTTTACCAAAGTTTGTTGTGGTAAAACTTAACGTCGAAGTACCCGCGGTCGGTGAGCTGGGAGTCGCGGCGGGAGGCGGTGGAGCCCGCAGGGGACGGTTCAGGCGGAGGGGCCTCGACCATCGGTTCCACTTTCAAGGTGGAAGGCCTCTCGGGACTCTTTTGGTTTTCCACTAGCTCTTCCACTGTTACCTCTATGGTTTTAGATGGTTCCTCAGGTTCCGGCTCGGATTTGTTATTCGCTTCGTGCACCTCGTTTTCAGGATGGCCTGTAGGACTCCCTGATTCCGAAGTCCTTCATAAAGTAACGTTATATATATAGTAATAAGAAAATATTATTTACTATAAATGTGAATACGTACAAATCAATGTTTACTTTTATCAATAGTGAGTAAGTTTTTAACTAGTTAATTTTTTATTAAACGAATAATATTTCTTTTAAATAAGAAACAAAATCATTGTATTTTAATAAAACATATACAATTGTGCCATGCGACTGGCCACATAACTGTTAATAATATTATTAACAGTTATGAGGCAGTCGTGGCACACTGGCACAGAGTGTAACTAAACATGACAGACAGATTGTGGGTTTTATTACCAATAGGAAAGAAATGTTGAATATTTTCCACTGAACACGAAATGCCTTCAGAGTACGGTAAAATTGGGGAAGGATGTTTCTTAACACTAGATACACTCTGCCTACCCTGCTGTTTACAGACTACAGCGTAAAGCAATATATATATGTAATATATTAATATTGTAACATATTTATTTCGGCCCTTGTAATATGTAACATATATATTACAAGGGCCGAAACAAGTTTCATGTTTAAAAATACTAACTTTACTGACTTTAAATTCAAAAATAGTGTTTTAATAGACTTTTATAAAAACCACCGCCACTTTTTTATTATAATAAAAAACCGCACAAATCATCTTATTTCTTGTTAGCCATCTCGCATTAGTGTAAAATTATAATGAACTATAATTATAATGAATAATGAGCAAGATTAAAGAAAAGGAAAAGAGAGGAGATTTTTTTTTTCTCTATTAAAAATATATAGACAGCTGTGCAAAAAATTCGATGTTAAGGCAATCGTTAAAAACCAATTTAAGCATTTCATTTGTTAATAACAATAGGAACTTGTTAATAATTAATAGTGAAACTATTTTCCTCAGAAAGTTAGTTTACTGACCCCTATATATATATACCGACTTTTCTACTGATTTTTCTGACCTATTTCCGCCCCTGATATTATATGGGTTACGATGGAGTTGCAAAAACAATTTATACATATATATTATATGAATCATTTAATAATATATATTTTTTATTTCAATCAAGAGATATATTCATTGAAATAAAACAATCAACAATATATTAACCCACCCAGGATAAAGATGTGAATGTGAATATATATATTTCATATTTTTTTAAACTTTTTCATAAATATATTTAATATAAGTACAATAAAAATAGCATTACTTCTGTAATCTGATATGACTCAAATATTTTATACCAAGAAAAATATAACAAAATCAATAATAATGCGAAGAAATAAAAGGCATGCTCAAAATAAACAAAAAAATGTGTATATTTCATATAAAATGGGTTTCTACAACAATGAAGTTTTGTGCAAACTTAAGTAAAACACACACACTTACAAAAAAGCGGTAAAAATAAATGCTTTTACGGAATAGAGCGAAAAAGAAAATTGATGACAAAATGAATCGAATTATTAAATAACTAACAATATATATTTAAAAAATATTTAAAAAAAAAGTTTTATCACAGTGCATCAATTACAATAGATCTCGTGTCTTTTTACAGTTACTTACAATTTGAAAGTTTTAATTATTAGCTCCATATTAAAATTATTAATATTTTTGGTTAAAGTTTAACTTATTCGCTAGCATAAATGTTTGGTGATATATTACATCTCTTATAATTATTAAATATATCCGTTAATTTATAAGTGTTTTTTTTTATTTTTATATCTGAGACTAAAATATAAAAAATAAAATTAAAATTAAGACAAACAAAAAAAAATACACAAATTTTAAATTATTAAATATATCCGTTAATTTATAAGTGAACGAAAAATTAAGACAAAAAAATACACAAATTTTAAATTATATTTTACTCGTCACTGACAGTTCAAAATGGAAGCTGCAACTTTTATTATTAAATAAAAAATAATTAGAAAAAAATTGAGACGACAAATCAAATATAATTTCAATGATTATGTTAAAACCATAAAAATATATAAGAACATTATATACCGATCCACAACACAAAATTTGAATACTGAAGGTTTATAACAAAATATTGTTTAAATCGTTTTTTTTAAACTGACCTGCGTCTAAAGCCTTTGTTCATTCATTAATATATTTATTCATAATAAATTATAAAACAAACATTTGAGATCAAAATATAAATATCCTGTATTTTATCGTCAAAGGAAAAATAACTCCATAAACACATTTGAATGTCTATTTTTGTCACTTTCACGCTGTATCCCGCATATAGCAGATTAGGCAGAGGGAACCTAGTGTTAAGACACTTCGTTCTTCATTTTCCGCCGATTTCTTGAGGCATTGGGTGTTGAGTGGCGGAACTCAACGCCGCGCTTCGCATCGATACTAGAGTGAAGATAATTTCTTCGCTCTGGTATCGATGCAATGTTTATTAAAATAAATATTTCATTTCCTCGAGTGGGAGTCGAATCCAAAATCGATTGCATTTACACAATTACACATTTACACAATTGTGCCGCTGCGCCATGGACTGGCCTCAATAGCCTATTTTTGTTCATTTATTTTTTACATGACATAATGGCTAATACAAAGACCGTCGTGACTCGGTGGCACAGGCGTGTAACGTATGATTGTGGGTTGAATTCTAACAAGGGAGTGAAATATTTAATTTTTCATTTAATCGCTCCGGTAACGAGACAAAGCGCGGCGTTGAGTTCTGCAACTCAACACGCAATGCCTCGAGAATTGTCTTAAGACTAGTTTCCCTTGCCTACCCTGCTGCCTGCATAATTGTATAGATTTTTTAAAGATTTAACCAATCAGTCAATATAGGATATCAGTGTCAATATTTTAATACATATTAAACAAATACAAGAACTACTCGGGATTTTTTCATCAAATATTCCATCAAATATTTAAATAATGCAAAAACGCGAGTATTACGCGTCATATAGTGATTTCAAAAAAAATCTTAGAGGGCTGCGCAGGTCTGTTTATCATAATAACGATTTAAATCCATTCATCATATCTTAAACCAAATAAATAATATTAAATAACATACATGTCCAAAAATTAAAAAAAAAATATAAAACTATACATTACTCTCGTATCTTAACGCGATCGTTAAAGTCTTTCATGGCCGACCGAATGTAGCTGAAATAATTAAAACGTAAAATAAATAAATAAAAAGGAATAATGCTAATAAAACTAAAGTTTTTTACAAATGTGCATTACTTATATAACTTTTACTAAATGATAAAAAAAAAACATTTAAACAGAGTAAATTAATAATTATAGAAAATAAATATCAAAAGATAATTATTTAAAATCATAAAAAAAATTGCATTGTCTAATTAAAATTGGAAGCATGCTCTCATACTATAATATCTATAGATTTACTTATAATATAATTATAATATATTTTTAAATGTAAAATATTAACAGTTTTTTATATATATTTAAAACGAGAACTTACCCGTTAGTCTCCTGACAGTGATCACCGTGGATGACCTGTAAAATTATAATAGCATTATTAAATATTTAAAAAACAAAAAATAACTAAATCCTTCACAAAGTAGTAAGCATCGACTGTGATTATTAAATATGCCATCGACAAGGGGGTTGTTACGACACCTTACCGGTTCAGTCGACGGCAGTGAGCGCTTTCATATAAATAAACTGAATTGACTGTATTAAATGTATGTATGTAAATTATAAATAGAGTACAATATTCAAATATATAAATGACACATATTAAATAAACTATAAATATAAATAACAATTGCCTACATTTACAAACATAATATCTACAGAAATCCCATCATGGCACACTGAGATGGACATAATTTACACTACTCCACACCACCCCAAGGCACTAAGCCGCCTTGCGTGGGCCCATCTAGTGGGAGGCGAGTCACCGTCCGCCAACCATTCAATTTGAGACTATTGTAAAGGCGGACGTCCGTTAGTCTCACTCAATAGCCCAGTAGCAGTCCATCCAAATTCCATCCCATACTCCTAGTTTAGAATTCCACATTTTCCATAGTTCCTACCATTAACCGGCGACCATCTCAGGGCAATTACCTGTGGTTACCCAGAGATGGATCCCGGCTGTTGCGTCATAGTAAAATATTTGTATATTCTCTAAGGGGCCTCTACGTGTTGGACCTGTGTCCACACGCAAGCCTTCCAAAGGACCGGGTTCTTTAAAATCCCAGCACTATGAAAGAGAAACATAATAATAATAATATATACTTTTATTCGGATCATATTATAACATTCTTGACATAACCAAACTTAAAGAAACTATATAACACATATTCTAAATGTTACAAATTTAATACTTCTTGTTACTTTATATACTGCAGATCCGTCTGCGAGTCGGCAAAGGCCTCTTCCAACCTTTTCCATACTGCTCTTTTCTGAGCCAGTCTGTGCCACGTAATTTCTGCTACTTGTCCGACATCATCATCCCATCTTGTTTGAGATCTGCCTCTCCGCTTCCGCTAGCCCTCTCTAGGGCTCTGTGCCCTGTCCAACAACATTTAAACCTCCTAATTTTTACTATAATATTAATTGCCTTTGTCTTTTATTCCAATTAAATCGTTTTTCATTCTATAAACTTTCTTCACGTAAACCATTGAGTGTTGCAGATTTGCTGGTCACCTCTTGAGTGAGGTTCCATTGAGGAGAGGAGATTGAGGAGAATTGATAATATATATGTATTAAATAATAGTTTACTTTTCATGCATTTCAATTTTCAATTTCATGTAGATCTTTATGCTTCATAGCTTTTTTCTTTCGTCTCGAAACTTCTTTTCGCATGGATTTTTGTTGAGTTATGAGCTGCCCCAAATAATTATATTTACAAGTGTCATTTATTTCTTTATGTTCTAGTTGTATTAAACTTTTATTTCCATTTGCTTTATATTATATTAAGTATAAAAATATTCCCGCAATAAATAACACGCAATGCCTTCACAACTCGGCAGAAAGTGGAGAACGGAGTGTCTTAATACTAGGTTCCCTCTCTACTACCATGCTGTGTGTGTGGGATACAGTGTGAAGCTAATTTATTTATTTTTATTTATAAAAATATTCCACATATGGCGTAAATACGTAGAGATCGCCAATTTTTTTACAAACTAAAAAAACAATCTTATATGTATATAAATATGAACGCAGCCCGTTGCGAATCATAAAAGATTATTTAAACGAAACTTTCTCGCTTTTACAAATAGTCGTGACTATACATAAATTATACTTTTTCCGATTATCTCTCGCACTTTTGCTTCACATACATTTGCTTTCACTTCAATTACTATAAGTACTATAATATAATAAACATAATAATCATTATTCGTTCGAAGGAAAATTTAAAATTACACTATTCTTCATGGTTTTTCATAATACATAATTTTATTTATAAAAAGATATATCGTAACACATAAAATTTGATTAAAATTTATGATGGATGAGGCCGTCGTGGTGTATAAATATACAAACGTATGTTGCGGCGACGGTTGTGGGGTCAATTCCTATTCAAGAAAATAAAAAAAATATTTATTAATATTTCCCCGCTCTGATAACAAGGCAAAGCGCGACGTTGAGTACCGTCAATCAACACGGAGTATCTCAATTGCTATATGCGTGATACAGCGTGAAACTAACAGAGAAAAAAAGTGATATACTTACATTGGCGATAGCTGAGGGTGGCTTCGGTGCTGCGAACCGTCCGACCGCCGGGGTCACGACCGGCGTGCTTCTGCCCGACTTGCTGTTGTATGTATAATATTAAATATATTAGTACTATTAGTCATAGGTAATGTTGAATGGATAGCAATGTGCTTCAACCCGTAATTACTCGCGTGAGGATATTTAGAGATACGGAATATTATAAGTCTTTTTTTGTTTGTCATTTGTTTCTTATATTTTCTATTAAATAAATTCTTGGTAATTTGTAGATATATACAAAATCCGAGAATACTTTCTAGCATATCGTCGGCGCCAGTGTGGGACCTTGTAACTGGAATTCCTTACCAATTACAATTTAGTACCTTATTCAAGTATTCTCATTAATTTTAAGACAGTTCTTACTACTCTAGTAGTAAGTACTACTAGAGTCTACTGTAAAAAAAGTAGTTTTGCACTAACAAAATCCTCTATATTAGCAGTATGGCACTAACAAAGAAGATATGAATGTACTATTAAAAACTTTAAAGCGCGAGCAATTAAGGGTTAAAGGTATTCGATCTGAACAATCACAACATGTTAATGAAATAAGTTATTTATTGTGAAATGTGTAAATAAGGTAACATGATAAATCTATTGACTCTCTCTCTTTTCATACTCAGTGTCATTTTTTTTATATAAATTAGTGATGCATAGCATATTGTAATCAGGCGGTTAAATATTGCTAAAATATATAACAAGGCATACGGAATAGTTGACTATATTTATATAGATTGAAGTTATATATATTGTTATGCTGAAAATAGATTTTTTTTTGGCAATATAAGAAAGGGCATCTCCTTTTTTATATAGTCACAAAAGATATAGTACAAGCTATTTTGTTTTTAAATTTGAGTGAAGTTATTTAAAAGAGAATGCTAATTCATGATAAATGAAAACCATATATGCACATCCAAATATGTTGAAGATTCTAGAAAAGATTTTATTTCATGCATTATAATTTCGGTTCCAAGAAAATAATAAATTAGTAGAAATGATTAAATATAATTGGACCGTTGAATGAAATATTTACAACATATGAAATAAACGATTTATAAATATGAATCGTGACGGTGCTAATGTAACGATTTAGTATATAGAGCGCCGCGGCCGCCTCGGTGGGGGTCTGTAAAAATATTATAAATGATAGGTCAAAGTCAAACGTGAAATCATTTTATACAAAAAGTAGAGATTTTTAAACGTCATATAATGTATCATACATTCACTAAGGTTACTTACTCCCTGAGACACAGAAGAGACGGATAAATTGAGACTAAAATTTAGACTTTTGCTGTACCAATTGTGGTCTTTATTGTTATTTTTTTTTATAAAAAAATCGTGGCGCTGTGGGACAGCGTGTGACTGTATACGCGACGGTCGTGGGTTTCATCCACATTCGAGAGGAACGATTTAAAAATATTAAAACTGGAAAAAAATGAAAAAAAATGAAACAAATAAAAAATATTATTTAACAAAAATTCAATCACCTATATACACTATTATTCAAGTAGCATTTTAAATTGAATTTGTAATATATAAATATATTTGTATTATGTGCCTAATAATTTTAATCTAGTACATTAAAAACAACATGTCTACTTAAGTAGGAAACGAAGATTATTAGTTCTTTATAGAGGCGTCTATTTTTATGGTATCATGACGTCAAGAAACCTCGCAAGGACCAAAAACTTACTATCGCAATAGATCTGTTGTCACTAACGAAAAAGGTACGCTAAAACGGTACGGTTACTTTATGTAATATTTATAATAAAATTTGGGTAACTTTAGATAACAATGAAAAAAAAATGCATAATATATATATATATATATATATATATATATATATATATATATATATATATATATATATATAACATTTATATGCATTATAAATTTCATAAAAAAGATGTGAGGCCGTAATGGCGCAGAGGCATAAGCGTGTGACTAGACGCGAGGATTGTTAGTTAAATCCCAGCTCAGAGAAATGAATAATGCAATATTTTCATTTTCGTAACGAGGCAGAGGACAGCGTTGAGTTCCGCTACTCAACACGTAATGCCTTAAGAACTCGGGGAGTAGTGTCTTAACACTAGGCTCTCTCTGCCTTTCCTACTGTGTACACAATACATAAGGCTAAAACTATAATATATAATATCTACTACAACCGGATTCACAAACGTATTGGCCAAAAGATTTTATAAAAAACAATCTTTCCCCAAAAAAAAAATCTTATTATATAAGATATTAGATAAAAAAATGATGAATCACTACTCACTTAATGTCAGGAACTGCGGAGAAGAACTGCGGTGAAATGGCGAAGTTGTTGTTTTGGCGCACGAGGCGGTCAATGCCGTAGTTCTTGCACAGGAACTGTTCCATTTTAGGGGAAGGCCCGTCGATCGCCAGTTCTTGAGGGGATGTCTCTAAGTCCTAAAATAGTAAAATATATATAGCTGTATCATATATATACATAGCAGGGTAGGCAGAGGAAACGTAGTGTTAAGATACTCCGTTCAAAATCTTCAGACGAATTATGAAGTCGTGTTGAGTAGCGGAACTCAACTCCACGCTTTGCTTCCTCACCCAGAGCAAAGAAATTAAAATATTAAATATTTAATCTCCTCGAGAGAGAATCGAAACCACACCCAGTGTAGTGTTTTGCTAATCACTAATTGTTTATAATGTACTAGCTCTTCTCGTGGCTTGTCTTATTTGAACTACACTAATATAAAATACCTATATACTTAATAAATCTCTTTTGAATTCTGCCTTTTATTTTTTTTTCGTATTTTTATTATATGCGCATAAACGCAGTTTCTGGTCTTATCCACATAAATCTTAATATCCTGTCGCATATAGCTAGAACAAGGACATGACGTAATAACGCTTTACCATATTTATCCATCGTATTTTTGTCTTGATTCATATCAAGATAAAAAACATACGAAAAAATATGAGAAAAATACGTTAAAAACCTTTAAAAAGTTTTCAAGGTTTCAGGAATTTTAAGGTTTGACTCTCATAGCATGGTAGGCAGAAATAACTTAGTGTTAAGACACTCCGTTCTCTACTTTCAACAGCATTATCCTTGTCAGCCTTTTAAATTAATATAACACATTTTAACGGGTATCGAACCCATGCCCATCGCGATTATAGTCAGATGCTGACTGACTGCGCAACATTGACCTTCAAATATTTAAATAATTAATTTTGATGGTGAATTTAAACGTATATTACTTAATATTTGATTATAGCGAAAATAATATATTATGATGTTTATTTTGTCAGCATCACGCTGTATCCCGTACAAAGAAGAGTAAGCAAAAGGGAACTTGGGAACCTAGTGTTAAGATACTCTGTTCCCATTAAAACACTTCCATTCCCCACTTCATCATGAGGATCGGAAAGGACGTGCATCGTTTATGTTATTGTGAAATGTAATTTAATCAACATCATACGATGATTTCCTATTTTATATAAACATGTAATTGCATACAGAAATGACGCAGTTGTTGAGATCTAAGAACATTCAATGGTCATATTAATCTATGAGAAAATAAGTGTTCATGTAATAAAATAATATAGAAGATCCGGCTTTGTCTTTAAATATATTTTTATTTTACGTCTATACACCACAATCGGAGGTCTGATTGTTGCTCGAAAGCGTATTTTTGATCTTTTGATTTAATTTCGTGAATTTCTTCACGCGTCATCTCGGAGAGTTTTTTAATAAAAAAATGAGGTCAGTTGTGGCGCAGCGGCACGAAGTGTGACTGTAAAACCGACTGGTAGTGGGTTCGATCCCCACTCGAGGAGATGAAATATTTACTTAAATTTATATCTCCATTTCTTCACTCTGGTGTCGAGGTTCAACCTCGACACCAGAGCGCGCTCAAGCGCGGCGTTGAGTTCTGCCACTCAACACGCAATGCCTCCAGAATTCGGCAGACACTGGAGAACGGAGTGTCTTAACACTAGGTTCCCTCTGCTTATCCTGCTGTGTGCGGGGTACAGCGTGAAGCAGATTATTTTGATTTAAAACTTACGTGTAACATATGATCGAATAGAACCCTCCCGTATCCGTGCCGCTGTCTGTCCGGGAGGACGAAGAAATCTAACACGCAGAGAGGCTCCACCTCACGCACCTTGTCCTTCTCGTCGAACAGGAACAGATGCTTGTGGCCGACTTTCAGGAGCCCTATAACGTCGCCTTTCCCACTGTAACATACGACATTTAATAAATCACTGTAAATTATAGCAAAATTTATGGAAAACAAGTAAAAAATATAAAACAAAACGAATATTCTTAGTACAGCGTCTCAAATAGTATGAGCTTACCGAAATTTATTCTGTTATACTACAAATATATAGTTAAATATGTAAGTTAAGGACGTCCGACTCGACGAAAGGTCGTAAAGAATTCTACTAAGGTGTGTATATACGTGTTTATAACGAGGTACAAGCATTTTATTCGCCAATTAGCACAATGAAAAATTGACGCATTGCGTTTGTTTGACATAGTTTGTACGAATTCAATAGAATTGTTTGTTACAGGTATAAATGTGGTACCTTCACATTTTTTTTTACTAACATTTCCAACATATTTTCCAGTTTAGAACGTGCATCGAAAAATATAATCTGGAATTATTTAGTATCAACGTAATATGTCTACTAGTTCCCGAGATCAGGTCAAACGTACAAATAGAAAATAATTTGGCTTAGGTCCTTCAGATTTAACTAAAGGCCAGTATTTCAAATCGTAGACAGAGAATAAAAATTAAAATACCTATGAGTTTTTCTCGACATTTTCATATATAGAGCAGGAATTTACACTCTATATATCTCTACTTAAAACAGAATATCTAATACAATGTTAATACAGCATAGCGTCACGCTGGTTGAATGTGGCGTAAAAAAAACTCGTGGCCGCGTCACACCTGACAGAACACCTACTATGCGGACCATGGAGTCACTTGCAAACTACTACAGCGTGTCACGAGTGTCGTAGACAGCTCAAAAGATAACTTTTTCTATATCTATACTAACATTATAAAGAGGAAAGATGCTGTATGTTTATATGTATGTTTGTATTGTTTTCACACAAAAACTACCGGACCGATTTTAAAAGCAGCACCTTTACTGACAAACATAGGCTATATTAAAAAAAATAGGAATCCCTAATAAAAATTCAATAATATACCCCAGGGTATGAAAAAAACTTGTTTAAAATAAAATGGACTAACATAAGTATTATATATAGCAAAGAAAAAGTAGGAATGAAGCTTCTGTAGAGTAGAAGTTCTGCCATTACATTCTTATATTTAAGACGATAGTAATAATAAGTAGATAAGTTTTCAACTATTACAAACAACTATAACAACTATTTCAAAAAATTTCGCAAAATAATAGCATGTAAATGAATTCGCACTGCCAACTTTTAGAACAAGTAAAAGCCAAGCATTTTAATGTTATATAAATAATAATAATATGAACATAATAAGTATAAAAATAATATCAAAATAAGAAAGTATAATAATAGGTTAAAATTCATAATTGAGGAAATGTAAAAGAAGAGAAGTGTCAAAACACTCCTTTCACCATTGTCGACCCGATTTCGAAAGTTTATATTTGGAATAATTCATAAAAAAATATATAATAAATGATATTAGCACAAGAATGTGACGGTAACGCTACGGCTGTGGGTTCGATTCAAACTCAGGGGAGTGAATTATTATTTATTAATATTTTCATTACTTCGTTCTGGGGCACAAGCGCGGTTTTGATTTGCGCCACTCAACACGTAATGCTTCGAAAATTCGGCGGAAAGTGGGGAACGGAGTGTATTAACACTAGGTTCCCGCTGCCTAAAAAGCTAAAAAAGAAAAATATCAAAAATAAATTGCAATATATACACTATTGTTATTTCTTTTTTTAGTATACATTTTGTTACTTAAATAAACCGCGCATTAAGCATTAATGCTCCATTCACACCCTAAATAGACATTAATTTTTCGGTTTAATACCATCTTGGGCCAAAGTAGGTGCCGAAATTTCGTAATACAGAAGGGGCATGCAATCTTTAAAGTTGATTAGCCGCATTGCGGATATCGATGCGGGCCGCGACTTGTCTTAGGTTTTATAAGAACATATTCTTAGTAAGTTTGCCTTTATATTATAATTTAATTAAGTATTCTAAGCATATTTACTCTCAACTCTCCGTTCTCATCTTTGGAATAATCCAAAGTCACACTGTCAGAATTACGGAGAAACGGAAACAATTCTAAATATACTCGTCAACTTCGCCCCAACTGGGTATCGAACCCAGAACCACCAGAGTACAGTCAAACACTTATTTTGTTATCCATTTAAATTATTCATATAGTCTGTTGAACTTTACACTGTTGAATATAAGAAATATATTTATTAAAATGTATGGCGAAATGGCTTATCTAATCGCGCATCAGCTTTGCAGCAACAGCTTTCATATTACGTAATAAATTTTATTAAAAAGTTAAGACTAGGCAAAGTATTTTATAACATTCTGTTATAGGTTTCATTGTTAAAGTATAATCATAACTATTTGTTATTTCTTGCATACTTTTGGCCTACCATAGATAATTACTATTTTTTTTTCAGCTATTAACTCTATCCCGCACATTTCAGGGTAGGCAGGGAAGCTTTACCTACTCTGCAATATATAGAAACAAAAATAAAAACAAAACTGGAACTGTTGTACCCAGAGGACAAAATATTAAATAATTCATTTACCAGAGAGGGGATCCCTCCCACAACCCTCGTGGTTACAGTCTCATGCTGTGCCACAGCACGTTGAAAGCCTCAAACTTTATCAATCTTAATAATACTTGCTAATAATATTTTTTTTACAAGTGACAAAGACAAGAACGAAAGTTTGAAAATGACAAGAATATATTAGAAATAAATGTAATTTTCTTAAAGCTTAGTATGTGCCATACCTAAAGTTTACTTATAATTTATTTGCTTTTAAATATGTTATTGCACTAGAAAACGTTTATTTAAATATTTTTACAAAAATTATAAATAAACGATCAAAAATGTTGAATACATTATGACAATTTGGGTTTCTCTTTTTATTCATATAAAAGTATTTTTTTTTTCTCATTTAGAAATGTTATAAATTTCACTTTAACCAAATCTAAATATAATTTTTGTAGGTAGTTTACTTAAAATAATCAACATTATAATTTTTTGTAGCTTTTGTTATTTATTATTACATATTGTAGAACAGTTTTATTTAAATAAAGTTTCAGACACAAGTATATAATAAACATTTTCAAGGAAAACTCTAAAAAGTATGTAAATATAATGAAATAAATTGAATTAAAACTGTGCAATATGAAATTATTATAACCACTTATAAAACTGCAATGTATATAATATCAAAGAAATGTCAACCAATAACATAAATAAAATTTTGTACATTTTATGAATTAAAAAAATTTACAATGTAAAATTAAATATAGCTTACTTTTTGGCCTTTGTATCTTTGAGCAGGTACAGTATATTTGTGGGTGAATTCCGCAGTTTCTCCGCTGTAGTGATCACTTTATTGAGTCCTTGAGCTTTAGCCGACTGTTCTCCGAGAGAGTCAATCAGCTTGCATAGACTCTCTATCATCACCCTATGAACCGTAAGGTTGCATCTTATAGAACCATTTAAAAATATGTGAATATGTGAATGTTTTATTATTTAAATTATGATAAGAATATCACCTGTAGCGTAGCAGCTTGATGATTAATGTGATGGTTGTAGGTTAAATTTTTACTAAGGGGAATATTTTTTTTTATTTGTTAAAGTGAGGACTTTGGTAAGATGGCAAAGGTACTTGACTACTCATCCAGGGATGACAAATCCAGGGATAATCTTATTTAAATTGAAATGTTAGTCTAACTCTAAATATAAATGGATATATCAAGAAGGTTTACAGACTAGTTTACAGAAACAGAATTCATCAGTTCATCTTGTTCTTTAAAAAAAAATATATATAAATATATTGTTATTTATTTTTTTAAGAGCAACATTATCTTCAACCTTCTCTTTTTGACATGTCCATGTTTAAATGTAGATTGTCTATGTTAAAGAAAAATGTTACTAAAGTATCAATTTCTTTTTATTCTTCTTTTACTTCTTAATAATAATGATTTTAAGGTGAAACCTGCATAAAAGTTCATATTAAATAGCTGATACTTCAAAGCACAGTTATTCTGTCTTAGAGAAAGTAAACTGTTATATGTGAAACATAATAATGGTGTCAAGAAAATAGTATTATTATCATTTAAAAAAAATACTTTGTCTTCAAATAATTTAAAATAAACTAGCTTCCCACATATATATGTCTATATCTACATAATCTTTTAACTGACACAACAAATTTTAATGCAGTTTTCACTAACAAGCAGATTACAACTCTGTTTGTTAATTAATAAGAAAGTCTTGATATAGTATTAGATTAAAAAGACAAGATTAACAAAGATTTGTAATGTGATGATATAGATTTTTTTATGATATGCCCAATCAGTCAAAACGGCGAAAAACGAAATAGTAATAGTATAATCCTCGAGAATAAAGCCGTGAAAGGAACACTAGTGACTAATATTGCAGAGGATACTGTTAATCTTAATAGATTAATTGGTTAATTCTGCATAATAACAGGAAATGATGACCGTCTCAAATATGACTTTCTACCTACATTTTAATATCACTAAATATAAAAGTTTACTCTAAGTATTACTAGTCGCTTTTCTGTAAAAACCGAAAACCTTGACTAGGCGTGTCGCATGTTCAGCTTTTCTAAATTATAACATTTAACTTAAATAAAGTTTCTTCCAGCGTATTTATTTAAGTATAGATTTTTTGAAATTATTTAATAAATTTATTTTAAATATCAAAGCAAATTTTCTTACCTTACGCTTCGAACATCCCCGTGAAATCCGGGTGGAATTAAGGTGCAGTTTAATTTTGTGATTTGATCGCTAAGCATCTCATTGACTGGCAGCATCCACTCCATTGTGGTAATTTTATAAAAACGTACTTGGAAACTATATAATTTAAACTTTTTCCCAAAGTGAAGAATACTAAGAAATATAATGAATCTCACACTCCCGTTCTTACAAACCACAGATTAAAGATTTTATGACTATCTACGGCAATAAGACAATCCCACACTATAGTGTTATCACTTCACAAATACTTGGCTTGGCATTTGGCGCATTGAGTGCTGCCAGCAGCAAAATCAAATATCTATATTTAAATGATTTCGATGGCTTGATTTGATTCAAATAACTTTATTTAATAGAAGCTTATTTTTAATATTATAAAATTAAATTTAACTTTAACGAAATCTGGCTTATAATATATTATAATTTATCTTAAAAAAAAATAATAATTTAACTTTTTGTTAAAAATATTTTTTCGATATTTAATATACAATTAAAATTGTTTTAAATCACCGTAGAAATGTTATAAGGGTTTTAAAATTAAATAGTAAGTATATATAGTTTGTTGTTTGTTTTTTTCCGCTGCACAGCCCAGTTACCTATATGCGACGTAGAAAACTTTTACCTTTATCCTTTATTGTACATACTATTATCCGATATTATAAAAAACAAATTCTAAAAGCTTAATCTTTTATGTGACGATTATTTATAGAGTTGGTAGTTTTAAGAACTCGTATAATATGCTATAGTCACTACAACAAAATATACTAATTATTTAACTATAAATGAAAATAGAAATGTGTATTAAACATATTTCTATTTTCGTTTACTTTTTTGTAATATGAAGATTTACACCTATGATAATATATTTTTTATACTGACTTTATGTATCAGTATAGATATAAATTTACAAGAATTAATTTATTACTATGATAAAAAAATTAAAAATATTGCTTTTATTTGTATACCATTTAAATATAGCTTTTTCTATTGCGTTACTGGCATGAAGTATAAATTGTTTACAGCCTAATTATTAGATTATAAAACATTTATTTTTACTTTTGTGTGAGTATCTTATATAATATGATATCGATTGTCACTAATAATAGTTTTAAGTATCTTGATTATTTTTATTTTCTCCATGTTGGCTTCAACCAATCAGTGTAGGATTAAAAGAAATGGACAGATAGGAGAACGGAGAACCTCAGCATTAGGGTCCCTTATTGTCTATCCTGTTAATTGCGTGAGACACATGCAAAATGCATACATACATAATTGAAAGTGGAATATCAATTCTCGGTAAATAAATTTACTTAGTTTCCTGTAATGATAAAAAAAGCCAAATTGAATTCTTTAAAAATAGCGTAGTTATTTTTTAAGCGCTTATGACTACTGCTACTACTATGGAAATTGTATAAGTCTCTGACATATTTTTTTTATATTATGAAAGAAAAATATATATAATATAAGTGCACAGTTATTAAACTGTCACAATTAGTCATCTCGAATCATTCAGCCCATCATCCTTCATCTGGCATCTATCATTGTCAACTTTCATCTGCCATGCAATATTTATAATCCACCACCTGTCATCTTTCAACCGTCATCCGTCATAATATAGAATTGAGATTCGAATACAGAGATGAGATATCGAATCAGAAATGAAATATCAATACAGAGTCATGAATCACATTATATTGCAACGAATTTTACTGAAATTTTTATGTTTGAAAAAATTCTGTTTGACGGTTGGACTGAAAGAGAGTAGGCACTAGGCACGGTCTGTACCCATATGCCGGAGTAGTTTCACCTCGACAGGTTTTTAAGCAAACATTATTTTAAAATTTTGGCAAAACAATACATTTCTACTGGTACTTTAATATAATTTTAGAGCTCGATGTCATATACGGAAAAAAGGACAGGAAAGAAATTAGGTAAACAACATTCTAAAGATTTTTCTTCTTGTTATTCTAACTACGGAGACAGTAGTCATATTAAAGAAGTAGTAGTTATATTAGATAATTAAAATAGGTTTTTTTTAATGAAAGAAACAAGGCAAACGGGCACACGGGTCACCTGATGGTAAGTGATCATCACCGCCCACGACCCTGTGCAACACCAGAGGAACTACGTTGCCAACCCTTAAGGTGGAGATAGACGCCTTTTTTGAAGGTATCCATGCAGGATCGACGTGGAAACAATGCCGCAGGTAAAAGTGGTTTCTAAGAAATCGCACAGTAATGAATTACTGTATATACAGATGGTGTGAATGGTATTTGAATTTGTGACGTACTATGAGATTAGAAAATTCTTAAACAGATCTCCAGAACACTCCACATAATAAGCCTTTCACAGATTATTGGAACCCAACGATTCGAAAGGCGATATGTTGTATGCTATCAAATGGTTACGACGAGAATAATACTCCATATGAAGATGTACCTGGGCCATTTACAGGGCGTACTGTGCGGTTAGGTATTTTGGCTTAAAGTACTGTCTCGCTCTGCTGATGACCCTCAGTTTCTCTAAGATTAAGGTCTAATATACTGATGTTAATGCGTATGCATGCAGTATACTGGATGCAATATACTCGTTATGTCTTTTGGGGTTGAATTGAACCAAGTTCTTATCACCTCATGAGGAAACATTCCCGAGGAATGCCTCAACAAAAGACCCTTGTTATTTCGACACTCCTGCACTGCTATCGACTGCATATCAATGAATGCTAGGATCTACTTACATGTCCTTAATATTGCATATGATAAGAAACACCGTACGGGACAGCACGCAACTTTGGGAAAGCTGGCGTTCCATTTGCATAAATTCTCGGGCAGCCCGTAAGATGAAAATTTTGCAAGGAGCGCTCCGTCCCTCATTCGTTCGAAGGCCTTTGCCATGTCCTAACTAACTGCCAGGTCCCCTCTCTTGCTTTCGATAGCCGCAGCACAGCGGTAGGTTAGCCAAACCAGATCATCACCGGTTGAGCGACCACGGCGGAAACTATATCGAAGGTCATTGATCAACCGGTGATCCTCCCGATAAATCAAGAGCTGGCTATTTATGGTACTCTCTATGAATTTTGAGAGCAGGGAGGTAAGTTTATATAAAAGCTTGTAGCCAGCGTAACTAATTCGTAAGCACGGACCCTTATGAGTAGTGTTATGTTTTTATAGGAAAAGAAACAAAAACATCGATTCCAACTTTATTCATAAAGTAAAGGCCGTTTAAGAACGGTTAATACATTTAGTAATTGATTAAACAGTATTCTTATTGTCTAAACATCATAGTATTGACATTAAATGCAGATATGTAAGTTAATTACATAAATTCACAATGAGTTCTATACTATATTAAATAATTTTGACACTGAGACCTAGTAAAACATGACTATGATATATAATATTAGTTAGTGCCTTCCGCTAGTCAGAGGCAAACATTTAATAATTACATAGGGTAAATTTTTAATGGGATTTTTAGAGTAAGCGCAAAAGTTTGCAATTGACAGTTGTATTAAAATAAAACTAACAATATATATATTTTAATAAAGGGTAAGGTTTGTTTCTTGGTATATACCTACTTAAATCTAAATATATAATACTTAAAACAACAATTTATCCATCCCTGTGAAAGTGTTACAAATAATAGCCTAATATTTTATAGTGTTTATATTTTCGCACTGGCGGAATTGTAGGACGGCACAAGTCAAAAAAGTAATGGGCCCATCGTATTCTTAATAGAGAAAAGGACGTCGAAAAATATGTCTTTTACTATTTTTAATTTAGATAAAATTTAAACAACTATTAAACTTTTATAGATAGTGTGAACGGAATGAAAAGACAAAATTAAACATTATTACAAACAGGAATAGAAGCCAGAGGCCAAAACTTTTTTTTAAAAATTAATGAAAACAATTCGTGTTGATTATAGCCAGCATTTATAGTAAGTAACATTTATACATAATACACATAATTCTTATAGGAAACAGTTAAAGCCTCTCGAAATTCGAAGAGTCTTGTTCACCCATATAGGTACCCTATGCCATATTTACTATTCTACTACATCAATTCATAATAATATAATGCGATCAATCACTACATCTTAGAAATACAACAATTTAGTAACAAGGTCAGACCTCAAAACTTATTAAACGTAAATAAGAAAGAAAATTTTGCTAACCAACAGTAAAATGGCAGGACACATTTAATGTATGAGTACATTAAAGGGACTCTTGCCAGGAATATAAGTAAATAAGTCTCATAGGTTACACCATAATTACAACATTTAAGCGTACATCAATTGGATATCTGTAAATATTTAATTAATTCCGTAATTCGGTATTACCAAATGTCTCACAGACAACACAAGCCGCTACGTTGAAATTTGACATGTTCCTAAGGGTTTGCAGAGGATCACTAATGGGAGATTCCCCAAAATTCCTACAGGAACGGGAACAATCAGGATGTTAAGTTTTTGGGTTGTAATGTCCACGGAAACGAGTTTACAGGCGGCCACTAATATAATATAGAGAGAAGAAGTCTTTGGTAAACACCTGGTAGATATGCACTTCTGGTTTAATTAAATATTTTTCCTAATATTTCATATATCATCAGATTCGGCAGAGCATTCGCGTAACTAGTTCCATTCCTAATATATAAAATCTTAAAGTAGATATGTGCGTTTAAACAAACACCTGAGAAATTATTTCATACATACAATATTATATTATAATATTATATATTATAAACTAATTATAGCATAATAATGTAAAACGGTATATAATAATTAATAAGTAAAAGCGTATTCAATGAATATAGCATACATACATACTCGTATTAATAATAATTAATTCATAATTAACGGTATACAAAAGATATCATCAAAAATGTATCTTTTGCTACAATTTTTTTTATTTTAAAAAATTGTATCTAATTCCAAATCAGTTTTCAGTCTTACAAGCTCATTTTCAAATTCTTTCTTTATATAAAAGCGCAGTCTTCTTTTGAGCTACTTAACTTCCTTCCTTAGAATGCCGTTAGTCCGATGATCTTTATTAGAAAAATGAAATGACTCCATCAGTGCATGGCCTATCGATGTGACCTGTGAAATATTAAAACGATTAATAAACAGATCACTTAAATTATATATTATTTAGTTTCATGCTGTGTTCAGAATATAGGGGGTTAGGCAGGGGAAACCCCCTCTTTTCCCCTTCTCTTTTCTTTTTCGGGTCATTGTCTTGTTGCCAGAACGAGGAAATAAAAATAATTTATTCCACCAATGGAAGTGCAACCCATGACCAGATTCACAGCATAGCGTAGCATAATTATTATTTAAAAAAAATACAACAACAACTCTTACCAAAAAACAGGGACTGAAGACAACATTGCGTAAGGAAATAAGATAAGTATAGTGCTTAGCCTCGGCGAAGTATTTCAGTGCTAGAAAAAAAGTGATTACGTTTAATAATGTGACAATAGCTACTAATAATTTCACTAAAATATATATAACATACCTGTACCACTGTTCGTCCTCGGCATCTCTGTCAAAATCATAGCTTCCAATGGGCAGCGCATCTAAAATGTTTAAAGAACCAAAGTTATTAATACTATTGTATGAATTTTGTTATCTATCTGAACATGTAAATAAAATATCGTTATCAACATTCACACAACAAAATCGATTACATACAACATTTTAAGAGAAGGAGCTTCCATCAAAACTATATTCAAGCCTAACAAGAACTTACTTTTCACTTGACTCTACAGTGTGCAGTTGTATACAAACTAGATTGTGACTGTGGCTTGCCCTAGGTTGGTTAAACAAAGAGAAGCATCGATGTTAGGATGAAGACAACATCTCCAATGTCAAGAATGGGCATGTATCAAAGTCAGCTGTGTGTGTGAGCATACTGCGGATATACCCAACCATTACATCAGGATTGATAAATCCAACATCCTCACTAAGGAAAACAGATATATTCCTAGAATGATCTGCGAGGCTGTTTATATACAAAAACATCGAAACATCAATAGAAAAGATGGTCGAAAACTTCCTACAACCTGGGACCCACTCATAAAAGCTTTGGAAGTCTCAAACCCACCTGTTGAAACAAACGTAAGGTGGTTGTAGCTTTTACGTACCTGTTACAACATAGGAAAAGTAAGTGCTGACGCGTCTAGCCTTCAACTCGTCTAAGATCTTGTCTCTCTCATCACGAGAGCTAAAGCTAACAATAAGACGGAAGTCATCTGGTCCTGGTTCTCGTCCAGGCCAAGGCTTTCCTCTTATGGCGTCAAGCTTCAGCTGTAATAGAATAAAATAGGATATTTAGAATGAAAAAAATATTTATTATTTATTTATTTAAGACAATTAATAATTATAATTCAATTAAATGTCCTCTTTTCTAACATTAAATCCGTAAATATAGATTTGACAGTATTTGCTTTTAATAAATTTTGTGAAAATTTGTAATTAGCTTGTGTGTACCTAATTTTAAAAAAATAACAATTTGTTCAAAATGTAAAAAAAATACTTTGTATTGCAAATAGTAATTAACATATAATTAATTTTTATATAAACACTTTCGTTTTAATTATTCTTATTATTTTTTTTTGTTACACTTTATTCAACTATTGAGTAATTATTATAAGTATATCACTTATAGTGGATAACCTTAAATATTAAGCTTATTGAGTAAGAAATTCCTATTTTAAATATTAAAGAAGCTTAAAAGCAATTTTTCATAGGGTGTGGTCCTCGTATCGATCATAAGAATATTGTATCGCAGGTGCGTTGATTTATCATAAATACAACAGACGGAGATAGATTCGCTGCAAGCTGCGCACGCATCATTCGCGGATGCACTAACAAAGATCGCATTCAAAATGGTTGAGAAACTTTTTTTTATTATAGTTTTTGCTGTGATTTCTTATTTTATAAATATATTACAAATTAAAAAACAATTATATTTATTTTCTGAAACAATTTTAAAATCATTGAGCATAATATAGTTAAGATATTCGCATATTTTTGGAAAGTTTATTTTTGACTTACCTGACGTTGCACAAAGATTTTGACAATGCCGTAGGGCCAGCCGCCTTGTACGTTCGAAAATATAATCCAGTATCCGTAGAGTAGATGATCAGCGTTGTTATATGACATAGGTCCTGGCTCAGGAACCGGCTCATGTATGTTGGGGTAGTTCTCGGAGTTTGGGGCAACATATCGTGGTTCCACATAAATGTCTTCAGAGCGGCTACTAATGCTCAAGCTGCTGCTGTTCGAGGAATCATCATCATCGTAGAAATCAGGACTGTGCCTCGAGTGTCCGCAGTTCAATTTCTTCTTTTTGCCGTAATTCGAAGTAACCGAAGTCGGTATTTCGAGCCATCCGAGAACAAATCGGCGATGGCTTGCTCGTCGACTGTATGCGCGGAAGCCCTCATCAGATTCGTCGGAGGACTCGTCAGACATGCTATCATCTCCGGAGTCTTCAGGATAATTCCTTTTTCGCGCTGATGATGTTTGCTCAATTTCCATGTCTGCATCGATAGGGTCTTCAGCGTGCATTTTACTCGTACTCGGTTCCTCCTTACAACAAAACATATTATAGTTAAGTTCAATAATTAAGGCGTGTTCGTTATATATCAGTAAATTAAATCAAAATACATTGTTTTTACAAAATTAATTAATTATTCAAATAACAATATAGTAAAAAAGCTGTGTAATACATACCATTTCAGCTATTTCCTCTAATAACAGTTGTTCAGGAAAATTCAGTTCGCAGCTACACACAGCTCGGCGGTCTCTCCCTGTTTGGGACGAAAAATCAATACCTGCGAGAGTTAGACCACGCATGTCCCGTGCACCTCAGGGATACGGGAAGTATCGTATTAATAGATATGAATAAAACACTTGCGTGTAATATTTCCTTCGTACTTTCATTCACTTATTTATTTTTAAGTTATGAAAAATATTTATGTTTTATTCTATATCTATGATGATTTAATTATAAAATTAACGTTATTGACTCACTCACCGACAATATCAATTGAAATTTCGCAGCGTAGGAAGCTGAGTTTCATATAATTTTCTTGGGGACTATTAATTAGAACTAGCTCACAATATTAGGGGAACAGGTCCAAAAAGACCAGGCAGACGAAGTTGAATTTGGCAACTAGCAAAATTATAATAAAAGATTTTTGTCTAACGTCAAAAATTTTATAAGAGTGTAAAGTTGTCGTCATAGTATTTTTTGTATCTACCTACATATTTTTCATAATTAATATATTTTATGATATTATGAAATCACAAAAAGTTTTATATTGAACAGACTTTAATTATATACATAAAACGAGCCTTCAGTCGCATTTTTCGTTGTCAAATATTTTTTTTTATAATATTATGTGGTTAAAGAGTTTATTTAATTCTCAAAAGAAATTACTTTTTACTTAGTGAGAATATCAGTTTTCTTAAATTATATATTAATTACTAGCGACCCGCACGCGGCTTCGCCCGCTTAAATCACAGAATTATTTAATTAACACACTTAATTATGTTCGTGTTTTGATATACCTATAATGTATGTTTGCAACGCAATTAACATTTTTAATGAGGAAGTTAATAAAACTTTAGGTCGCATTTTCGTACCTCCCATAAGAATCTTCAATTGAATGTTTGAAATAAAAACACAACTTATCGATACTTACAATAAAATCCTAACTAATCGGTGTCTGTACATGGAAGATATTATATTTAACAATGTAATAGAACTTGGTCAGTTTGTCTGTTTGTCTGTGCGTTTGTTCACGATAATCTCAGAAATGGCTTAACCGATTTAAATCCTTATTTTGTTTGTATTTTGGCAAACTTCCCTAAAAATATTTAGTATTAGTTTTATTTTAATCGGTTCACACAAAGTTAAAACCAGATCCACGCTTTATCCCGCCCTTAGCAGGGTAACTTGATGTTAAGATATTGCGTATGACGTGTGACTGATGTGCGAAATGAAAATATTATTAAACGAAATGAAAATATTTTTAAATTATAATTCAATCCTCCAAGTGGGGATCGGACCCACAACAGTCGCGTTACAGCCACAACTTTGTGCCCCTGTGCCGCGACACCCTTTAATATTTATACAAAGAACAGAAGAGAAGCGTCAGCGCTCCTTTTACGGGAACAACATATAGGGTAAAATATTTAAATCCCTTACCTAAAGAATTTAATCAAAATACGTCTACAGTGTAGACGTAGATTTTTTTTCATTTCACGATGTTTATCCATACCTGTAATTCGTGTGACGCAGTTACGCATAGATACCAATAAAGTAAACACGTACTACTACAAAAATACTACTAAAACCATACCTACGATTCGATTTCGGAATGTTGCGGCGGTTTCCCTTTGATAGGTTTATGTCTGCATGCTTCGTCCTTGACAAATTGTATTTTATTTTACAAAGATAATTTTATTATTTATTTTGTTTGAAAAAATAACTTTTTCATTTTTGGATTTTTTTAAATTATTTTTGTAGGCTCTCATAGAGTAATTAAAACTGTGGTTTCATTAAAAGTGGTGCTGACAAAAAAAACTGTATAATTGAGCATATTTAATATTTGTAATGATTCTTTGGTTAATAGATATCAATAGTTATTACAACACTTGCGAAGAAAGTATATTTTAGGCAATTTTTAATTCTTTTGAAAAACTACCAACATTCTTATAGTTAATGGATTACTTTTTTAAATAAAAAATAGTCTATGTTTTTCATCATAACGGCGGGAAAATATTCAAAATTACAATTTAATACCACATAGTATTGACCTTGTAGTGTTGATAGTAATTGAAAATAGTTATACTACAGGAGGATACCTTCATATGCACTGGTTTTATGATATAATGTAGAATAATATATTCTATAGAGGAATCACACATTTTTTTTAACTATAACACGTAAATACATTTTTTAGAGGTTATTCTGTACTAAGATGCCAGCTCTGTTCCCGCATTTACGTCCCTTAGGTATATATCGATATAAATATTGGAAAGACAAGGAGAAACGCAATTATATTGCATGTTTTCTTTTTTTCATACTTGAAACGTATTAATAAATTTACATACAATTCATTTGTTCTGAATATAACATTAAATTTAATCAGCTTCACGCTATTATCTCTATATATAATAAGCCAGAAAAAAAAAATTGTGTGTACATTTAGTAATTTTGACTGAAATGGACATTTAAAAATAATAATAGAAAGCGAAAAGATTTTTTTTTTAATTTCTTGTCTGTCTGTCTATCTGTCTGTCGGCATATTTTTGTCCACATTTTTCTCTGAAAGTACTGAACCGATTTACTTGAAAATTTCACCAATTGCTTTGTTTTAACTCAACTTAACTAAAGTTTAGTTCATCAAAATCGGTTCATTTAAAACAAAGTTATCGTCATTTGAAAGAAGTCGTAATTAATTCAACACAGAGATAAAGAACTTCAAATCAATAATTTAACATTTAAGGCTGTTTCTGAATGTTTAATTATTCACTGACATCAGCACAATTAGCAGAGTATATTATATAGGTAAAAAGAACATAAAGTTACAAAAATATATACGTGTAATAAATAATTAGCTTTATGTATATTTTATAAATATCAAATATCAACAATGGTATTTTTTTATTTAAAACAATCAAAAATTCTTTGACAATAATGTCGTAAACAAATCATATTAGAAGTCATTATAGTTGTCAATCAATTCTGCTCATTAAATCAATAATCATATATTTTAAGCGGGCGAAGCCGTGGGCGAGCCGCTAGTAACAAATAAAATAAGATAACATTAAGCTTAATTCATTAAATATATTTGATACTTCCTTAACGAGTTCCTTCCTTTCCTTTCCTTTTCGTCTTAATTAAATAAATTATTATTATTATTATTATTATTAACATGATTATTTAATTTATTTTTTACTAGAGGGCGCGCGCGGCTTCGCCCGCTTATTAGGAGTGAATTCTAAAAAAAACCACGAAACATGTGTTCAATAAAATATTTTTAACAGTCTGAATTTAAATTTTTATAAAAATCGGTGGCGATTTAAAGATTTTTCCATATAAATTTTCAACCCCTTATTTGAATCCTTAAGGGATGAATTCTAAAAAACCATAAAATACGTGTTCAATGAAATATTTTTAAGAGTCTGAATTCCAAATTTTATAAGAATCGGTGCCAATTTAAAAAAAAATCCATACAAACTTTCAACCCCTATTTCATCCCGTTAGGGTTAAAATTTTTCAAAATACCTTCTTAGTGGATGTCCAGAATATGAAAATAAACATCTGCCCAAGTTTCACGTTTCTACCATCAGCGGTTACGGCTCTGCGTGCGTCTTACCTCAGTCAGTCAGCACAAGTCCTTTTATATATATAGATATATAAAGTCTTGAGAAAGTTCTCTTGAGAAATATATCTACTGTAAATGAATGCAACGTACGTGCCAATGATTAAAATGTATTGACATAACCACGAGATCCATCGAAACATGTAATATAGTCTCTTTTTACCGTACAATCTCCTTCGTGTGTCTCCTTCGGCGAAGTGATTAGTGCTCAACTGGCACGCTCGAAGCGCCATAAATAAAGAACCGAACTGAACTCCATCGAAACACAATATAAACTTTTATAATCTATGAACTCACAATCAGAATTTTCTTTCCAAATTCATATACCCATTATTGTAGATATCGCCATTTGAGCTAGTCCCGAAAAATATACCTACTTTACTATTTTTGTCAATGTCACCAACGTTGACGTTTAAAATAATAATTATGGTAGACTAAACAACTTCATTCATGTATCCCGCACACAGCAAGGTAGGCAGAGGGAACCTAGTGTTAATAAACTCTGTTCCCTACTTTCCTCGGAATTCTGTAGGCATTGCCTGCTGAGTAGTGAAACTCAACGCCGCACTTTGCCTCGACACCAGAGCGATGAAATGCAAATATAAACTTAAATAAATATTTCATTTCTTCAAGTGAGAATCGAACCCACAACCAGTTTACAGTTACACTTTGTGCCCCTGTGCGACGGACGGTCTCAATTTACTTTCTTCTTTTAAATTGTGGTTAAATAAAGTAATCGTAATTTATTTTGTCAGATTATACTAAAAGGAGGAGCTCATCAATTCGACTGTATTTTTTATCCTTGTTACCTCAGAACTTTTGACTGTGTGAATCGATTTTGATTATTCTTTTTTTAATTGGAAGCTAGTGCGTCCCGTGTAGTCCTATTTTAATTTAGTTCATTTCCGACAATGGTATCTATGAGAAAATAATATAAATCTGAAATTTACATTAGGTATGTGCGCGACATATGGACGAATAACTTAATATCAACTCAACTGATTTTAATAATTCATTTTTTATTAAAAAGGGTACACATAAAGGGTAGTTTAGTAAAAGTTTAGTTAAGTTTCTTTTATCAGCTTCACGCTGTATTCCGCACACAGCGAAAAGCTAAACATATTTCTATTAAATACGACAATTTTTAAGTTCAAAATCAAATAAATTCGCATAAGATATATTACGATTTATCTATATCTACATGTGTGGGCGTGGGAGCACTTTTGTGGATGTTAAATCACAAGCGTGGACGTGAGATCACATATGTGGATGTGTAGTTACATATGTGGATGCCACATCACATTAATGAATGTCAGACCATGCGAGAAGTAAAAAAAGCCTATTTTGAAGAAGTGACAAAGAAAAATGTATTTTTTATGATATCAAAATGATATTCATTTCAGCTTTCAAATGTGGTTTATGTTATTTGTATAATTAAAATTTACTTTATATTAAGTAAGACAGAAGATATAAAAAAAATCTTAAAAGGCCGCTATATTAATAAACTTTATATACTTTTAAATATAGAATTAGCCTGTTTGCTAATACTATATTTAAAAGTATATTTTCTTACAGGGTGTGTGTGACTCGACGGATCAACGATGGTCTATGATATGAATAAGGGAACTCAGTACCTACAGCGTGAAGCAAGAAAAAAAATATTGTTTCGATATTATTTCCAAGATTTATAAACTGTTTTTTCTTAACTGTTATGTAATTTAAAAGGCCTATTATTGAACTAAATCTATTAAAAATAATTTAGGCCAACAGTTAGGCTGTATTTCCCAATTTGCCAATTTTCTTCAAGAATCCGACTTTTCCCCAAAAATAATAAATTCCCAATTATGCACTGAAAATTGCTAAACATACATATATGGAGGTAAAATGGATAGGTACAGAGGTCCCCTGCTCATAGACCTTTAATCTATCGATCGAGTTACATCTGTATAATAATCTGTACGGCTAACCACGGGATTTGATATAAAAAGTAATCACATTTAACCAATAAGTCAGAGGTTTTAATTTTAAGGAGGTAAAATTTAAAAAAAGGCATTTATTTACACGTAACACCATTTATTTGTTGTGAATGTTTACATATACAGGAAGGCGTTACACATGCTAAGTATATTCATAAAACATTAAATATGTAATCCTGCTACCATACATCGACGACGGCTACTCGCATGACCTCTGTAGTAATAAAAGAGATATGAAACTTTCAAGATTTTTTTTTAAATAAATAAATATATTAATTATAACATATTTGCATATATTATGGCACATACGCACAAAAAAAATTAAATTCTGTATTATAGTAAATTTGATCAAAGTTATCCTCGCCTCGTAAGGTGCCACATAAACGTCGTCTTCACTTAAGATTTAAGTACATCTGTTAATTTTTTTTTCACACAGAATTCTTATATATTTACAATTTAATTTATTACAAGGGCAACACTTTATTAAACATTTCAGTTATATGTCCACAATACATTTCGTTTAACCTATCAAACAAATTGTTACCTGTAGGTATTTTCAATACAAATGACTGCTGTTGAAGTTATTTCTTTTAAACATGTACGATCAACTTGTTGATTTGCATTATTAATATTAAAAATAAAATCAAATAAAAAATGTATTTGATTTTATTTTTAATATTAATAATTCAGCATACTCATATAACAGAATGTTTTTGAAATTTTATAAATATACTAAAATTAGCTGATTAAAGACAACATATTTTATGTTGTATAGAACAATAATATATTATTTATATAAATTGCAAGTTTTTGGATTTGCCAAATACATATTTCTTTTATTATAACAGAAGCCATTTCAAAATAGTTTATATAGGCGTGGAAATTACTTATCTCTAATAACTAATTATAAATTAATAAAATATCAACACACGAAATATATTAAAAACAATTCAAAACAGATGTTAAATACATAAATGAAGAAACATTGCCGTTTCGATGTTATTTTACTTTTGTTACTAATAATTACAAAATATTATAGAAACATAATGTAATATATGTACAGTAAAAATATTGTGCTTTAGTTAAAATTATGTTAAATTAATATTATAAATACAATAACATTTAAAAAATATAGCCGAAAAAGTTACATAATTCTTAAAAAAATATTTATATAATATTTTTTTTACTCTTGCATTAACAAATAATTTTTATATATAATATGAAAAATTAGATTTTATTATTATTCAATTTTTCAATAGAATAATATCTGAATGTTGAGATAGTAACTTTATTTTTTGTGTGACACGGCAATGCACATTAGAAACTAAAAGACTAAAGTATAAGTACTTAGGCCACGAACAACGCTTACATTCATAAATTGGTCATACACATAATATAAGGTAACTACGTATAATAGACATTAAGAACATTTTGTTCAAATAGAATGATCAATCTTACTAAGAAATACAACCTCAATGTATAACCGGCGGCCGTTGAAGTTCCACATGACAGAACTTCCCTTACATCCTTCTTATACAACATTCAAATATATCATATGTTTAATAAATTCTTAAAACATGAAATCTTTACCTATCCTACAAGCGTATAAAGAATAGAAATACGACACCAATAATTTAATATAGGCAATTCAATATAAGCTGAGTTTATAAATGCGTCTTTGTGGAATACGAAATAACTTCAAAAATACTACGGGTTAAGTACATTTATTATTATTTATCAGATTGGTTAAGCATAATAGACATTTAGTTGGAAAATAAAAGGCTAATCGTCTATTAAACCACGTTCTGATACTAAAATTTAATAACTTTCTTGTAAATTTTATCCTACGTAGGTAAATATTATTTTTATTTCGAATAATTAGTATATGATCGAGGATTTCAGTTATATTTTCTCTATAAAGATTTATACGTAGACGTGGTTACATAGACTTTTGTCCGTACTGGTTTAAATTTTAACATAAATATGAATTGTATTGTATCTGTGGGAGATGTCACGTAAATTTCGCAAATTTAATCAAATAATAGTTAAAACAATTACAACGTATTAATGTACGTATTCGAGATAAAGTTAATAAAAGAACTGACAAAAACAAAGTTACTCCATATTAATCAACGTTGTGCCTAATGTTATTTGTATTATCTATTATCTAAATTATTAATAATAATAACGAACTCAAAGTATTAGTTGGTAAGTATGGTCTAACCAACAGATTATTAATAAATTTTGTCTCTCAGACAACTACATACTTACATCTAGTTCTATGATCAACGTGAAAAATGCCCATAAAAGGCAATAAATACAAGCAATGACGATCGCGATATGTAAAAATTATATATATTGGTATTTAGGATAATATTAATAATATTGCAGACTAATACTGAAATTCTACCCTCAAGAAGGTTTGGCACGAGTTTTATAGTGATATAATTAATATGTATAGAACATCGAAAAATAGGTAAATATATGCCTAAATTGGATTAATAACATTTTTATTTTTAATATTTTAATATAAAGGGTTTCAGAATGTTATATAGCTCTCGATAATCAAAATGTATACGTTAGATAAAAAGCTAACTCCCTGTTACCTAACATGATGAAACATGATAATTTGGTTATGTTGTAATAAATAACGAAATAAACTAAAATTAAATATATAAAAAAATATCAATTTCAATAATTTATTACCGTATTTTGAATTAATTAAATTTTAAAACAAGATATAATAAGTACATTTATTGAACACTATAGAGGGAACGTTCAAGTGTCGAAAATCTTTTTATTTTCCAATACTTTATACAATTTCTTAATTTCCATTTCGGTTTTCACATTTGCCAAAAGCCACGCCCTCTAATCTCTGGCACATGCACCAGCCGATGTTTTTTTATATTAAAACATTTAGAAAATCATTATAATATCCAATCCAATAATATAATAAGAAATTTAACGAAAAATATAAGGGAATCGAAAATAAACTAGTATTAATATCACGCTACTTAATGATCAAATCCTAGAGCTAGCCTCGAGTAGAATATTATATACAAAGTTACAAATAAATTATAATTTATTATCTAAATGTTGAGATTGTTCCTTTGGTTGAGCTTTAGAATAAAATATATCATATTAAATCATATAAAAAAAAGCAAATATTGAAATTTAACATTGGTCTTTTAAGGATTTGGATATGTACGTGGTAAGCGTATAGAGAAATCAGTTGAAGTAGATTTAGAACTCTACTCTTATTATTAAAATCCATTGAGAATTTGAAAAAATACTGAACGCTTATTAAATTTAAGTAACCTTAACCGGCTATAACTATTACGGTTAAATAGACATTCATTTGGCTATATTTTTTTGTTTTTTTTTCTATTGTTTTTATGTGATTCTACCTAATAATACATTTCAAAAGCGTCTACGATAAGCTCATTTTATATAGGCTATATATAAATTAGTAAGCTGAAAATATTTTTCCGCGAATAATAAATAATTTGTTTTGGGTAACTTTAACATTTATGCTTAAGTATTAAAAATTGAAGCCGAAGTATTATGTTTTCCTTTAAAAATTTTGTTACTTCTTAGCTGTCGATTTTGGACCGAGACATCTCTTTTTAGCGATTTTACAGATGTTTTGTTTATAATACTTTAAAATATATTGAGTGAAACTCAATTCGATTAGTTTCAATATGACGCCAATTTTATATTTCAATTGAATACCCAAGCATCAATGTTAAAGTCTACGGAAATTATTAATCTATCATTAATATAAGGAAAATATAGATACATAAATATATGTGTGTGCATCCCCTCCAAAATGTATTTTCATCCAATGAATGCTCTTTTTAGCTTCACGCTGTATCCTCTCCGTAGCAGAGTAATCAGAGGGAACCTGGGAACCTAGTGTCAAGACAGTCCGTTCCTATTAAGATCGCCGAATTTTGGAGGCATTGGATGTTGAGTGGCGGAACTCAACGCTGTCTTTCAGTCACATGCTTGTGCCTCTGCGCCTCTACTAGCCTCTGTGATTATATATGGCGAAAGTGATATAAAACTTGAATTGACTCTAAATCCCAGCTACGTAATATATAACCTACATATTCCAAAATGGCGTCATGATTTTCAAAAGTTTAGGCTATGTTTTTTCATGATATCACTCATATTTTTATTAGGATTTTGTAAATATATCCAAAAGTTTCTTCGCCAGTCTGTCCTTTGGAGGGGCTAGTTAAGCAATAGTGGAACATTAATATAATAGCAAAACTGGCCAATATTGATGCTTACATTTTATTACTTATTTTTTTAAGAAACGTTTAAATGTTTCTGAAAGTCATTTCCTTACGAACCACCCTAACTATTTATATACACATCTTAAACCTTACATTCCTCTCAAAAACATGTGCCGTGTAAATGTTGTAGAAGTGCCATTTTATAGACTGACATCTGCGGACTTCCAATTATGTTCCCGCATTGAAAACACAACCACAGCCTTTAATATCATTAAATTCGTAAAGTCACGCAACAAGATTGTTGGCACGCGACAGCGTTGTGGCCTTCATTGTCAGTGCTTGTAGTCAGTCTTGGTGTGAATAAGGAGTCTCAATCAGGAGTTGCGTCAGTTCCAAAAGTTTTCGTCAAATCTAGAACGAATCGTCAAATCCGAGAAGAGTTGTCAAATCTGGAAAGAATTGTCAAGTTCTGTGTCCAGCGACCAGCGATACGGTCGCTCTTGAAGACATGTCCGGGTAAACTTTGGTTGTCAAAGTAGAATTGTTATGTACTATTATATTATAGCATGTTTTAAATTGTGTTTGAATTAACATTTTTAATATGGATCAACGCTCAGGGTGAAATGGCGATGAATGAGATGTAAGTGTAAATCTCAGCAATGAAAAGTGATGGTTTAAGGAAGTATAGAAATGTTTACAACGCATAGTTTACGATAAAGTCATTGAAGTTACACAAGGGTCTTGATTTTAACAAACAATTATCCATTTAAACTGCATTCATTGGATTCTCAATAATATGTACAGGGGCGGTCGATGATCGTGGTTGCTTCCTTCTGAAGAGGAAGTCCGCGAGGCTAGCGGCGCGACGGGGACCACCGTCCTGCAGGAGGGCTTCGATGTCGCCACTGCTCCTGGTCTCTACTGGTTGTACGTCGTTGAGGGAAAAGTTCTTCTTCGCCTCATCGCGTGAGAATCCAGCTCCCAGCTCCGTTGAATATGCTCGAGAGTTGATGAGGGAGAAGAGAGTGGGCAGTGGGGTGGTGTCTGCCAACGATAGTGGTCGCTCGAGGCGGCGCAGGACTCGCGCTCGAACGGCACTCGCAAGGCTTTCGCGCGATGTAGATCCTCCATTTGCGATTTTCGGGCTTGCTGATCCATTCGTGGTGTCTGAAAATATTATTTTTAAACTCAAAATATACGTATACAATTATATACAAGGATTTTTTTATTAACATTACATTTAATTATAACTTTAATACCTTTCGGGATCGAGGTGCGTGGCGATGGTCCGCCATCCTCGTCGGTGTGTCCCTCAGACAGGGTGTCGAGCGGGCGGTGCTCAACGCGGCGGTCGTCGTGCGTATCGCGGTCCACGCCCGAGCAGACGCCAGAAGTCGATGGCGTTGGGTTCTAGAAAGACATTATTAAGACGTGAAATAAACATAGGGTTGCCAGTTCTTCGATGTGTAATGACTGGAACAAAATGTACCAAACAATACTAATGAATAGTTGAAACACTTTTGTGGATTTGATTCAAATAATCAGATTAAAGTCTATCGTGAATTACGTTATATGGTTTCATTTAAAGTAATCATTGGTAATCTTCTTTGATATCTAATTAATATTGTTTTATTTAAAAATCAGCATATAAAATAAACAACTGATGAACAATATAAAGGAGAATATTCTACATCATCTTGATTATTTAAAATAGACTTACTGCATATATATCTCGTACACCAGCCTGTGGGGTCTCGCCGATGCCATCAAGGAAGAACGTGACCATGTTGCCCTTGCCCTTAACATCCACAGTGCCGCGGCACCGCAGCTTGTAGCCGCGCGTCGACAAGATGTCATACACTTCTTGTGTCACCTTAAAGATTCGCACGGTCATAATAACTGGATACATAACTCCTTATATATTATTCCATTAGGAAAAATACAAACATATTTTTTTTTCATAAAATTCGCAACCAGCATCATTAATACCAACACTTTTTATAATTGGATTTATTGCTTCAGATAAAAGTAAATACACATTGTTAATTAGTTGTGGTACCACAAAATCGCAGTGCCCATTAATAACACAAATATAAGAACAAGTCGATACACATTATATCAAAGAACTTTCAAATTATAATAGCATTATAAAAGAAATGTAGATTTTCTTTATAAATTATTTATCAATGAACTTAAATGAATAACTTGTAACTTATACGTAATATTAATAATAACCTGAATGTGATCTAAAAGTCCTGTGGAGTCCATTCGCGATGCAACATTAACCGCATTGCCCCAGATGTCATACTGCGGCTTGCGGGCACCAATCACGCCGGCTACTACTGGCCCAATGTTGATTCCTATCAAAATATTCCAAGATTTATTGCCAACTCAAAAGCAGCAACTAAAACAAATTTGCAGATACATCGAAAATAATATATAGAGAGCAATTCGCATCCAAACCACAGTACATCGCAATGCATATAAACATAAAAAAAAAATATAAATATATTTACCATTAAGATGAAACGTCTTACCTATCCTGATGCGGAAGCTGTTGAATGAGTGCTCGTTGACGTACTGTAGTTGCTCGCGTAGTCGTAGTGCATAGTCCGCCATCGCTGTCACATGGCGGTAGCCTCGCAGGTCCCTGGTCGCAGCAGTCAATCCTGGAAAAATATAATCAGCATGGATAAATATCCAGGTACGGTAAATGAGAATGATAATATAGGAGGTGAAATATTTTTCTGCTTTTCTAATTCTCAATTGGATTTTTATTTCGTATAAATAATATTGGAGGTTTGCTACTATTTTTATATTGGGCTCACTTACCAGAAGCAGCCATATATGTGGCACCAGTGCTCTTGATCTTCTCGATATATTTGAACTGGTCCTCTGCGAGGATCTCATCGAAGTCAGCAATAATCTCGTTAAGAAGGCGCAGGCACTCCACACCCTCGTTGTTGCCCTCCAGTTCGACGTAGAACTCCGAGAAGTTGGGGATCGACGCGAACATTACGCATACTGATTCGCATTGCTCGTGGTATAATTCCTGTTGAAATTCATTTGAAATAAAAGAAGAACGAGAATCGTACTTGAGGTAATGAAATATTTAATATTTTCATTTCCTTGCTCTGGTAAGGAGGCAAAGCACGGCATTGAGTTCCGCTACTCAACACACAATGCCTCTAGAATTCAGCGGAAAGTGTCTTAATAGGAACAGAGTGTCTGAACTCTAGTTTTCCAAGTTCCTTCTAGACCTAGCCTAGGATGCCATCTTTGTATCTCATCAGGGACACAGGGCTCATAGAAGTGGTTTTCACCGTTCCAATTTTTTGCGTTAGACCCCAGGTCTTGCCAGCCCAATCACAGGAGGAATTAATAAATAAAATTAAATAATAGGATATTATATACATATTACACATTCAATTATAATTAACTACCTATTTAATTGTGTATGTGAAATTTAATCTTTTCTTCTTCTTTCATACTTAACAACGGTAGACGATACTTCACAATATGTTTGATATTTAACGCAAATATTGAAAAAAATGTATGTTAGTATAAAATGTATATTAATAAATATTCATAAACTCACATCGATGTTTTTGTCGCTGCATAGGAAGTGCTGGGCCACGTGCTCTGGCAGGATGTTGGCAAGTAGTTTCCTGTTATACGCCTCGAGGTGCTCCATGTCCTCCTTCTCATCTTTAATAAGCCACAGGAAATACAATATATACATTATACATTCGAAGAAAACATTTTTTTACTTATTATTTTACTTTATTTAACTCTAATATACACAGATCTAGTAGCAACCGTTCCCCTAAACTTTATACGTCATGTATTTTACTCTGTGGGAAAGACTAAAAGATCAAGTTCTTTGTGGGTAAATTACTTTGCTTTCATTTAAAAACAAACTTCCTTTTTTGCTTCACGACGTATTTCGTATATATCAGAATAGCGAGAAGGAATCTAGTGTTAAGACATTCTATTCCCCACCTTTTCACCAATTTACAGATACAGTGTAATGGAACTTAACTCCACACTTCCCCCGGGTGAGAAACAAATCTAAAATCATCGCGTTTGCAGTAAGACGCTGTAAAGCTGCACCACGTCGGTCTCAGTTCTCACCTCCGGCTACGGCAATGGGCCCGCCAAGCAAAACACTGCCGTACTTGGCCATTGACGTTCAACGGACGATGATATAAAATTTTACTGTATTATTTAAAAAAACACAGTAAGGAACCTTTGAATTGACTTGGCTTGACCTAGAAAGTTCAATATTTTTTTGAAGAATCAAACAGTTTTATCGAGACTTGGCTTGTTTTTTTACAGGATGTTTTCGGTCGAATTTTAATAAATAAAAACATATAATTTACCATTCGCCTGTAATTTCCAGATGAAGTCGAGGCGGTATGTGCTCTCCGTTTGCTGTGAATGTAGCACCAGCGCGACTAGAGCGCCGAGGGCCACCACGACATTTGTCCATTGCTGATTCCAATCAACTTCACACGTGTGCCTGTTTTGATTTTTGTGAGTTTATATTCTTAAGTGGTTATAGTATTTTTATTATAATATCTATATTAAACTGTTATTCACAAAGATCTGAGAAATATTGAAAATCTGAATAAACTTTCGACGTAGTACAAATTAACACTTGGGTACATCCAAGAGACCCAGATATTTATTAATAAATAAATATAATAATAAAAACAATAATACAAACGAGAACTTACTGGAAGTTATAGAAGTGTTCCTTATAATAGAGATGCTTCTGGACTGTGACAGCCACATACGTTAGGCTGATCACCAGTAAGATTATGGTCTTTACCGCCGTGATCAGAATTTGATGTACTGCGCAAAGGAACATCGCCAGCAATGTCAGCTGCAAGTAGTGCTGGGAGGAGAAAACATATGTTGCTATAAAAAGAAGCTAGGGAGTGACAAAATGTGTACTAATACTTATGAAAGACAATTAATTTTATCATGATATATACCTGTTTGTATGTATAGTCTCTATTTTAATCTTTTTAAAATATTTAAATTAGTTAAAAGTAATTAAAACTATTAACCTCATTGACATCATGCGGACACTGTACACTTCCATCCTTTGAAACCAACGTGGCCTTGTCCGCAAGCATGTAGATGCCCTGATTAACATACAATTTGAAATTTATAATATTCTATAAAACTATATATTTACTTATATTATGTATCTAGGACACACTTAATAGAACAGATAGCTAGCTACGCCTCGAATCTTTACATAAAACTCTTAAGTTTTTAAGTGACTGACGGACAACGCAAGGCCGATAGCACGATGTGTAGAAAAGTAAAATTTATCATACACATATTTACTTTAGGGTATAAAGGGGAGCACTTTTAACCAGAACAAGAAAAAGAGAGAAGAAGAATGAGAAAAAGGAAAAGCGATAATTTTATATGTTTTTTTTATTATAAAATCCACGTAATTGAAGTTGTGGGCGGCAACTGTCTTATTTTTACAAAAAACCGCTAGACTACGCACCTAATGAGTTAACCGTCAAAATGGAGCAGCGAAATTAGTTTTTCTCCTTCTCTCCACAAATGGAGAAAGAACATATTGAATATTTTAAATATGTTATATTGTGCTTAAAGTATTTTACAATGAATACCATAATAACTTTAATCTGGAGAACAACCGCTGCCACCACGAGGAAGGACAGCAGCTGCGCCACTGTGCGGTTGTTGTGCACGACGGTCGTGACTCTCTTGACACGGGCCGAGACGCGCTGAAATGAATATTTAAAAATTATTATATTTCAGAGAATTTTTAATTTAGTGGTACCCTTGTACTGCAATTATGAATTTAGTGTACTTGACTTATTTGTAACATTTTTGTTAACTTTTTGTCATTTTATGTTTTATTATTGTTAGTTTATTCAAATTCAAATAATTTTATTCAAAATAAGAAAGTATATGCTTCATTTTTTGAACGTCAAATAATTTACCACCAGTTCACTAAAGTTAATGCCTCAGACCTGAGAAGAACCGGCGCAAGAAACTCAGCAGGACCTATTTTTCTTAAATCAATTTTATACAAAAACATATTTAAACATTAGTGCAAATGATACCTTTGAAACAGACTGGAGCGAGCATTTCATTCCCAAGGCGTGTTATCATTTATAAAATCATTAATTTGGTAATAACCTTTAACAACAAACGTCTTTTCACAATTTTTTAAAATCGTGATATTGAGGCAGTTAAATAAAATCTATACAGACATAAACAGGTGCCATAAGATGTTAAGTTAGTAATCAAGGATGATGTTAGCGTACTTGAAAGTCAATGCTGAGCACCAAGTACGTTGCGCTGAAGATGGCGAATCCTGATACAACAATTGTTCCAATGACGGCGGGTGTGCTGAAAAAAATATTATTTGTTATATTAAAATTTTATTAATATTAATGAATCAACAAGCAGTTTAAGCATTTGATTTAATAAAAAAATATATATTCTAAAATTCTGTGTGAATTTTCTCATATAATGTATATATCAAAAAATATTTTCGAAATATATTTAAGATAAAGTAAAAATATGAAAATAATATAATGCACATACATGTCGAAAATCATCAGTTGCACAGCAGAGATGGCGAGGTACAGTATAGTCGTGCAGATGAAGTACAACCTCAGCATCCTGTCCCTCTCCGTCGTGTACTGGAAGAAATTACCCTTGATTTCACTAGATGGCGTTAATGGTAAAAATAATATTCAAAATAATCCTCACAACCAAAACTTATTCGCTATTCGATTAATTAATATAACTCCAGGTGTTGTGTAAGTAAATTAATTAAAGTTTTGTTATTAATTAAGAAGAAATGATGAAGAAATCAAAATTGAGAAAAAAAAAAACCAACAACGCCTTTTTACGCTTAACTTCGAATAGCATAACAACGTGATAAATTGTGCTTGTTACAGCCTCGAGGTATTCTAATTAATTTGAAAGTTTTAAAAAGGCATTACAGTTTATAATCTCTTTCGTGGGTTAGAAAAGAATAAAAAGCTAATTTACTCCACAACTTTTAACCCGGTACGAAATTCAATTTTTCCTTTTCGTGATATTGAATAGAGTTTACGAATAATACCCTTTTAAGTGAACCAACAGAAAATGGAGTAAGGGAGTCACGTTGATCTGTCGACTTAGTGTAGCTTTGATCCTTTCGAGTATCGCAATAACTACACACGTTTTCAACTTATGTAATAAATGAAGTGGAATAATACAATTATCTGTATTGTATTTAAATGCAAATTACTAAAATCGGAGGCTAGTCGTGGCGCAGCGGCACAAGCGTGTGGCTGTCAGAGCGACAGGTTGTGAGCTCGATTCCTACTCAAGGAAATGAAATATCTAATATTTTCATTTCTTCGCTCTGGTGTCGAGGCAAAGCACGGCGTTGAGTTTCGCCACTCAACAGGTAAGGCATCCAGCAGTTGGCAGAAAATGAGGAACGCATATTTTAACACTAAGTTCCCGCTGCGTACGCTGCTGTGTACGGGACACAGCGTGAAGCTAAAAAACAAAATTTAATATTGTACAAGACGATTACACGAAGCGATACAAAAGGAAAAATGTTAAGAACATTTATAACAGAACGGTCTACTGAAAAGAATGTATATCAATAAATGGACCAACCGACTTTGCACCTGCAATTTTGTATATACGTAGTGAAATAACTTCTATAAAATCGGGCCTTTATTTGAAGAATTGAATTTATTTCAACTATAAATATATCATAGACAGCGCTGCTCAGTTCAAGAGTCATTAATTTTAGATTGTACATTTCATATATTTAATTAAAATGAAAAATGTCATTTTATTTAAATATATAAATCATCTTCAGGCTGTATCCCGCATAAAGTAGGGTAGGCACAGGGAACCTAACGTTAAAACACTCCGTTCCCCACTTCATTTCATGTTCAGTTCATTCCTCGAGCGAAGATTAAACCCACGACCGTCGCGGTACAGTCACACTCATGTCCCTGCGCCACTACGGCTTTAGAATTACAGTTAAATATATATTCAATTGTAAAATATATTTCTGAAATACATTTTAAAATAGAATATATATAAAATTGATATTATCAGCCTGGATCACAAAAATACATACTACAAGTATAAACACACGCGCATGTTTGCTCAGATTAACAAGACCACGTTAGACAACATGGTCTCTGGAAGTAATACAAGAAATATACCAACAACATTCGAATATCCATATAATATCGAGACAAACAATAGCTGAAGGTTTATTCTTTTATCTTCAAAATGTATATCTATTTTTCTTTATATTTTACTATAATAATAGTACATTCTTTTCTGTATCATCACGTAGAGATAACAAGCAGTGTATCATTTGTTACGTCCGTGTAATATACAGCAGTTGGAATAGGACAAATAAAATAAATCAAATCAAATTTAATCAGCTTCACTCTGTATCCCGTATACAGCAGCGTAGGCAGAGGGAACCTTGTGTTAAGACACTCCATTTCCCACTTTCCGTCGAGTTCCGCGAAACTTAACGCCGGACGCCTTGGTGCAAGAGCGAAGAAATGAAAATATTAAGTAATAATAATTCACTCTCTCGAGTGGGGATCGAACGCACAACCGTCGCGTTACAGTAACACCCTCGAGTCCCTGTGCCACTACAGGCCTCTATAAATAAAATCAAAATCTGAGAAAACATACACACACATATATATAGTGCAAGCAACGAGTATTGCCATCAATTATCCCTATGCAGGCAATTAGCGGACTGCGGGCGACGGCACCTCGTGTCCGGACAGTGTTCGCTTTACGCATCTATAAATTTGTGGTTCATTCGTGTGGAAACTCGTTTGAGGGTACCCCTGATTGAGCTCGTGCCGGGTGACGTGTCGTTGTATACGTGTGATATTGATATGGTGACGTTGTGACTTTATATTGAAATTCCACAAATGCTTTTCGAATGTACGGTAGTGATATTAAATAACAAACTATAGCTTCACGCCGTATCCCGCGCATAGCAGGATAGGCAGAGGGCAGCAGGGAGAGAGGATAACCTAGTGTTAAGGCTCGCCGTTCCTCATTCTCCTCCGAATTCTGGAGGCGATTTCGACTCGGCGATTTTGGCGGACTCAAATTCAACTCATCCTCGATACCACAGCAAAGAAATAGACTAGAAAATATAAAAATACGATTTCCTTGAGTGGGAATCGAACCCACAACCTGTCGCGTTGCGTCGCGTATTCGTAAAAACAAATTACGCTAGTCAAAAATAACTACAATTAAAGCAAACCAATTTATTTTGTGGTTTAAACACGTAAAAGATGGGTATTAATTTTGCCCATTTGGTGCACTGGCAACGCGCCAGTAATGTCGGCTATTTGAAGTTAAGAACTAAAAAAATCGGTATGCCTTACTTTTGGCCTCGCGCAAAAGTTTCGCTTTAATTCTAAAAAATATATGCATGTATTCGGTTACTTTTTCTTTAAAGACAAAATATGTAGATTTTTTTGGGGAATTTAGGATAATTTACAGGAATGTGAGTATCTTGTAGGTATATAAATGTATGTGTAGATGCTGGTAAGCTTAAGTTCTTTTTTTGTTAAATGTAAGCTAATTTTATTTTTTCTAAGTCAAAAGCCCCAATAAAATAGGTTTACTATTTTATTTAAGATTTTTTATATTCCTATTGCAGCCAGGTAGGCAGATGTCAAAACAGTGTGTTGACCGGTGGACTCCATGCCACACACCCACGACATTGAGTTTCGCCACTTAACACGTAATTCGTCACACACGTCGAAAATTCTGCGGAAAAGTAGAAAAGCGGGTATCGTAACACTAGATTCCATTTTTTTATCCAGAGTGATGCTAAAAATATAAGTATACAACGGGGTAGACACATCAAATTTGGGAACATAGTGTTCAGACACTCTGTTCTCCATTGAGACACTTCTGTTCCCCACATTCTGCCAACTTCATCACGCATTAAGTATTTATTTTCGGAATTCAACGCCACGCTGTGCCTCATCACGACAAAGAGTAAAAGACAATATTTTCTAATGATTTCGGTCCCCCGAATGGAAATTGAACCTACAAATCGTCACACACTTGTGCCTCTGCGTCACGACACTCTAAATAGATGATGGCTCAAAATATATATATATATATATATATATATATATATATATATATATATATATATATATATATATATATATATATATATAACAGTACCTTGCACTCCAACTTCTTATCGCGGAAGGTAAGCGTGAAGGGGCGGCAGTGCTCCGCCCGCAGGCGGTCGATGGAGCGAGCATCAATCGCCTTCATCAGATACTCATTCACCTCGTCCTCTGGCTTCTTATTGTCATTGCTGACATCGACTCCGATCCTAGTGGAAAAAAAATGCGTTTGGTAAATAACTGTTTAATGACTTACTGGTGAATTGCTTTATAAATTAAATATTTATTTAAATGTATATTTTCATTTTTTCGCTATAGGGTCGAGTCCAAGTGCGGCGTTGAGTTCCGGCTCAACACGCAAGAAATCCAGAATTTGGCGGAAAATCGGATTGGATTTTCTTAACACTACGTTCCCGCTGCCTACTCTGCTGAGTGTGGGATACAACGTGAAGGTGATTTTTTTTTCCTTTATACATTTTCACAATAATAGAATACATATTTCAATAGAAGTAACTATACATATTACAAGCGCATCCACGTTTCACTAATATTAAAAAATTGAAAAAAACGTGAAACGTTTTGTAAAATTCTTTTCTTGTCGCATTGTCCATTCATTTGTTTCGTGTGTCTTACACACTTTCCTTTATTTATTTCCATTTAATTACGCGGGGGAAGCCACACGTAAAATATTATTTAAAAAATAAGGCATTTTTTTTAATAATTTAATGAACAATACTTATAGTAAAACAATATTTTTTACAATATTGATTAGTTTTAAGAAACTCTGATGAAAGTTTTAGGAAAATTTATTTTACTAAAAACTATTTTAATATTTTTTTTTCACTAAAACTTAGACCAGACAAACTAATTACTTTTTAAACCAGTATCCATACTTTAATCTTCGGGCTGCAGAATTTTTTATCCTTGAGAAATTTTTAAAGAACAATTTAGCAAAAAAAAACTTGTTCTCTTTTTTACGCTATTCCGGAGAAAATGCTGACGTCAAGTACAGACTTTATTTGAAAATGGAGAAATTGCATTACGTTTTATTGCCACCGAAATATTTCAATAGCTTCACGCTGTTAAAATTATGATTTATTTTTTTTATATTTTAACTTCAAAATTTATAAATCGTGAGTTATACAGCTCGGCCTCGAGTTAGTTTCCCGAACAATGGACTCTCACGTGTCAAGTACAGAAGATTTAACTGGCTGTTTTTATACAATGCATTTTTCGTTGTGCATACAATAGTAACGTGTAAAATGAAAAAAAAAAAACGCTTTACCAACTTTAAAGTTGCCAAAACCGGGTAGTTATAACACATACATTCATAAATTATATTTTTTTAGGCAGTCGTGGCGCAGCGGCACGTCTCTGACTGTATACGCAACGGATATGCGACCGATTCCCACTCGAGAGAAAAAAAAGTCATCTCCTCGCTCTGATAACAAGACTAAGAGCGGTGTTGAGATCCGCCACAAACGCAATGTATAAAAAATGAAATGATTACGTAATTTAGAACTTAATATTGATTTACATGAAAAGTGAACCGCAATGCAGTTCATCCTTCCTATTCAGCTACAAGCTGTGTATGTGCCTTTAAAAATTATATTTGATGTATTCAAAAAGGTAAATTCTACATTAATATTACTTTTTCACACTGCATCCCACATGAAGCATGGATATACAGAGGGAGCCTAGGGTTAAAACACTCCGCTCTCCACTTTCCGCTTTGGCGGAAGTCAAATGAAAATATTAAATATGAAATTTTCTCGAGTGGGAATCAAATCCCACCCACAACCTCTCGCATTCGCAGTCACACCCTTGTGTCCCCACGCCACTGCTGGCTTCTGGCCTAATTATAGCAATTACAGTAATTGCTAGGCGATATTCAAGTTAAGGTTTTTTTGGCTCCACGCTGTATCCTCCGAATCCAGAGTGAAGTTTCTGGTATATTTTTATGATGTATTACGTATTTGCGTACTTTGTTTTCTTACTAAAGCAAACAAAAGGAAAACAATTCATTCAACCAGTGGAAATCGAATCTATAAATGTCGCGTTTATATTCAGACGATGTGCCGCTGCGCTACAACGGCATCAATGTTAATATTAGTTTTTGTTACTTAAAAATTTTAGTAATAATAATTACTCGACGCATTATTTTTTAACACTTTTCTCTATTTTCCCCCAATAGAAACAATACGTGGAAAGTTTACTCAATGATGGGTATATTTTAATTCATCAGGTGGGCAACCTAGCTTCTTTGAACTTATAACAACATAAAACAGTCGAGTGCACATACACATGACGGAGGCACTACAGTGGCTATAGAACTATTACTAATCTTAATTTTTGTAATTATTTGTTGTATTTCTAAGCCTTTATTATATATATTTTTTAAATTTATTACATTTATATTTAAAAAAAAATATTGTTCAAATATTTTGTTAGCAATTCAGGTATAAATTGCTGAACTACAAAGTTTAAAAGGCTCCGGTAAAAGATTTCTTTTTAATTTTGCTGACTCTACATAATATACACATACATATTTTGGGTAAAGTTACAATATACATTGTACTTATTATATTTAATTTGTATTTTACAGTCCACGACAAAGTTGGCCTAAAACGGTTTATACTACTTTTTGATAACAAAAAGTGTAGGCCATCTTGTACTGATAGCAGTGTCTATTTCATTATTAATATATTATTTTTTTTTTATTTTTTGTGTTATGCAATGATGGAAAGATGTATGAATAGAAACAAGTAGTAAAAAGAAAAAAGAAACTCGTCGAAACAACGCTGTTTTTGATGATAAAATGGAACGATTCTTTATTAACTCAAACGCCATAAATACTATCAGGATGCAATATCCGGTGTTGGAAAGTTAATGTTTATATTTGAACATTTTTATTGATTTCTAATAATAAACTTATATTTTTAAAAGGTTTCTTTCTATTTCTACATTCAGTGACAGTCACACAAATAGAAATCTCAGCTAAAAACTCTCGAGCTGTGCTCGTGTATGTTAATTGCCAATTATACTTATTTACTATAATGGATATAACAGGTCGGGGCAAAAATTATTTTCGTATTTTGAATGTATTATTAGTAATAAAACTTCTTTGGCTGTACTGAATATAGCTGGCTGGTTTTAATACTATTAAATGTGACATTCTTAAGATAAAATAAAAAAAACTAGTTCCTGCCAGTTTTCATTTGTTTGAAAAGCAAGCAAAATGAGCGTATGTGACGAAGAAATTCGGTACATTTTAAAGTTTTATTACAAAGAAGGTAAAAATATTATATATAGATATAATATATATAGGTAGGGGGAACCTAGGGTTAAGACATTCCGTTCTCCATTTTCCACAGAATTTTGGAAGCATTGCGTAATGAGTGGCGGAACTTAAGGCCGCGCTTTGCCTCGACACCAGAGCGAAGAAATGAAGATATAAATTTAAATAAATATAATTCATTTCCTCTCATTTTGTGCCCCTGCGCCACGACTGGCCCCAACTACTAAGACAGATTAGATATTTTATAAAAGCAGCTGCATATTTTATTCTGCTTAATAGAGTAGAATTAAATTTCGAAACTAAAAATATTTGAAATATAAATACTTTTCCGTCCACATTTCGAATTGCTGTAACTCTAAGGTTGGCAATTTTTACACAGAGCCACAGCGACGGTGTCGATAAAACGAAAAGTCGAATCCCTGAGCGTCGATAGTAAAGTGCGCGTTGACTAAGTTTATTTTATGGTCCCTGATTACGATGTTGCACTAATCCTCGAACATTCCACGTCACCGAGCTAATTTGTAATTTTCACGTCGTCTAGCACATGTGTGATCGTTACTCTTCACGTGAAGTAATACTGCGTTCCATTATTTATTTATTACATTTCAATTTAAACTAAAACACAGTTGTACATTTTTATTTTATTTTAAATATATCTAATATTTTTTTACGGTTATATAAGTTTTGAAAGGTATATTATTTCGATTTTTATGAAAATATGTCTTGTTAAAAAATAATAGGCAGAAATATTCGTTTTTTATGTATCTATATAAAGATATGTATATAGGATTTTTCGCCAAATCGGCTATTTGTTATTAACTAGTATAATTGTTAGTCGATTTACCCACCGCCTAACCTCGGACTTATTGCCCCGATAACCCTTGACGAAACTCGCAATTGCCTTCGACGCATGAAGAACGGAAACTTCGTATATTTGAATTTTTAAAAAAAATTGTGTTCGATTAAAAAAAGTGAAAGATAAAGTTGGCACTATCGCTACATAAAAATGAAAAAAAAATGTAACTCGCTTAATTACACGTGACTACTACTATACTACGATTTGTTCACGTGACACGCTTGTCACGTGAACAAATCATAGCCACGACGCTGCTCTTTATAATATAACAGAAAGACTCATTAATAACTCAAACGACACTTCATTATGATTTTACAACATACTATTTTTTAAAATATTTTCTACAAAACTATATAAACTGATTCACATTGAATTTATAATATAGAATAAAGCATGGAAATTAGACTACTAGATCTTTTAGCCGTATAAAATAATGGGGAAGTAACGTAGCTTATCAACCACAACGAATTGCTCTATAATAATTAGAAAATGAAATTAACGAAGGAGAGGCAATAAAATAAGTTTTAACTGTCTTTTTAAATTGAAAGAAACGTTACGTAAGACGATACTTATATTTTTATTATATAATATTATTAAACGAGGCCGTCGTGGCGCCAAGCCAACGTGAAGAGAGTGGGTTCGATTTGCATGAAAGAATTCATTTTCCTCTTTCTGGTCAAGACTACAAGATGAAGCGCCACATCGAGTTCCACCACTGAGCACGCAATGTCTCATAAATTGGGCGGAAGTCGGAAACGGAGTGTCTCAACACTAAGCTCCCACAGCCTACCTTGCTTACATGCGGAATGCAGCACGAAGCTAAAGCACAAATAAAGTAAATATTTGACATTTACACTACACTTTTACCAATAAAAGTATAAAGTGTAAATGTAAAATATTTACTTTTTCCGTTTCCATTTTTAGTGATAAAGTTTATACAGAATGGATGCGTCAGCATTCCTTTTAGGGGAACAGTATATAGGGTAAATTATTTCAAACCCATACCTAATAAAATAAATCAAGATACCTCCACAGTTCAGACGTAGGATTTTTTTTTCATTTCACGATGTTTATCCATATCTGTATTTCGTGTGTTGATTAACTTTTAAACTTTGCCGCCAATACCTACGACTCGATTTTGGAATGAGGCGTATGCGGCGGTTTCCCTTTGATAGGTTTGTGTCAGCGTGCGTCGTTCTTGACAAATCTCTTTTTATTTTACAACGATAATTCTATTACTTATTTTGTTTGAAAAAAAAAACACTTTCATTTTTGGGAAAAAATAAATTAATTAATTGTATTAGGTGTGGTTTCATTTAAAGTGGTGCTGACAAAAACACTCTGTATATATACTATAAAATTTTGGTAAAATTTGTCGTTAAGTTAAATAAACAGTAAAATTAACAGTAATTGAGCTCATTATAGCGCTCGAAATGACAACGAGTGAGATTAAAATAATAACTGCGTTTACAAATTTCTGCATAGCGCCATTTTACAGAAAATAGGGATGGTGATTATTGTATTTTATCTTTTATATTAAGTACGTTTTAGCTTCGTTTACGATGAACTACGTTTTTATTTCGAAATCAGTGGAAAAAAAACTAAATTTTGTTGTGGAAGTACTAGTTGTGTACTTATTTTTTTTATTCTCACGTTTTATCCTTAGAGTAAGACGTATAAGCTTTTCCATATGCCTTGTGTATCTGTCGTTTCTATTAAACATAAGCTGCAATTCGCAATCTGATGATGCAATGAGCACTGCATCATCTGGTAATTTGTCTTCAGGTTTTACACGGTTTTTGCATTCTTTTTTTTCTCTTCTTCTTCCTCACTCCACGCTGTACTTAAGACTTTCCGTACCCCACTTTCCGCCGAATTCTGGAGGCATTGCCTGTTGAGCGCCACGGATGGCCTCAATACTGGCCTTTACGAATTCTTTACAATTATTATTCAATTAACTTGTAAATTAAAAAGTAAATTATTACAAAAGTAAATTATTGTTTAAGATAATACTATTAAAAACTTGTTTTTAGATTTTTTAAGTATCTTTCCAATGCACGAGTAGGCTTATGATATATTTTTTTAGTATATCACACTTGAAAAGAAATAATGATATCTATCATATCATACATTTACAAATTTTTAATAATCTATCATAATTTTATTCAAAAAAATCTACACCGTTGAAACCGTTGGAGCTACATATTCCAAAAAAAGTAAAAAAAAAGATACTCTTGCAACATTTTCCACAATTTAAAATGCACAACACAGTAGTACAAATAATGTAATTTACATTTAAAATGGTGAAGTGACGTTCGTAGTAAATAAGTTTACTCACTTAGATGAGTGCTTGCCGTGCTGCGAGCCGTGCCCCATCACGCGCATCTCCTTCGAGATGTTGCCGTTGAGCGCGAACGAGTGCTGTGGCTTCTTGTCCTTAGAAATAAAAGAAATATTGACATCCTCTTCTACATACAGCATACTCGTATAAGAAAGAACATTTGAAATTAATTGGTGATATGTAATGAAATTGGATGTTTTCTAATGTTATCAATAATTTAAAAACAATGTCTTTTTAAAATTTATTATCTTTGTATACGAGTATATCTAGATTACATTTTATTTATTAATATTTTCATTTCTTCCCTCTATCGCATCAAGATAAAAGCCAGGCGCTGAGTTCAGCCACTCAACACGCAATGCTTCGAAAAATTCGACGGAGAGTGGGAAACGGAGTGTCTAAATACTCTGATTTATTTTGACTTAGATTACATATTAAGACCATGCATCGCTAGATTAAATTCTATATAAAGTGTCCATTTTTATTTTTGACAAACTCAATTTTATATACGCAAAATAAAACAATAGATACATATAATCCTGAAAGCTTGTAAAAAAATCAATTACTCTTCTCTATTATTATTCAGCCATGTGAGTGATTATTTCACGTTTTTTTGTTCGTATAGGATTGACGTAATACCCGTAGGTACTACCTACATTGAAAATACTCCCAAAACGACCTAGTGCAAAAGCTGAAAGAAAAAAAATTTAGCCTCCAGCTGTGGAAAAGCTGAAAATGGTATTACTTGCTAATACCGTTATCCAGTGGCCTGGCAGATCTGTGACGCGTCGGTGTGCCATTCAGTTATTGTTCGGCGTTCTCTTTCTGGCGAAGTCATACGATCGTACGTAGGTTCATATGCATATATGTACATATATATAGAACAAAGGATTTTTTATGGGACAAAGGATTTTTTTCTATCAATATTCTACTTCAGATATGATGGTAGCGGTTTTGTGAAATTTCACTATACGATATTTAACTATTTAAATTTTTTTAGAACTAGAGTGCAAAGTTGTAATATTGTATTTTTTAATTATATTTTTAAAAATATATGACTATATTGACTTCTTTTTTTTTTTACTTACCACACGGCTTGTGTCATCGGGTACGATCAGGTAAGTTTCAATGTTGTGGTCCTTTAGGTAGGCATTGCGCTGGCCTCCATAGCCGGGCTCCACCTTGTAGTCGTCGCCTAGGCATCGTAGGGTCTCCTTCGTGATGTGCACCCGTCTTTATAATTAAATAAAGAGGTATGTATAGACAACAATACAAAAAAAATATTAAGTTTTCAACTTTTACCATCAAATATCATCAAAATGTTCATCATAAAAATGTTTTATATATTCAAAAACATATTATAAGTATGTTTTTATTATAATTTAAACATATTAATATATACAATCATAATATGATTAACGTAATTTTTATTATAAATCATTTATATATTATAAAACTAATTTGCTTTTTGCCTATATACCACCAGAATCTACCTTTCGAGCTGAGGGCTCGTAACTTTCTGTAGGACTTTAAACCACTGCCATTTCCATCAAAAATGATCTAATTGTATGATAATATTTTGATTTGATTTTATATTTTTTTGTTAAATTATGAAATATATATTTTTTAATCATTTTTTTTCTTAATATTTAGATTAAATGAAGTCTTCATTTAATCTAAAAGCAAAAAAAAATCCAATACCCAGCTACACCGCCGCTCTCCATGTAGTTGGCAAGGGTGACGTCGTTTGACCACACATCGAACTGCCACTTCCGCAGGCCGAGGACCACGCAGTGCACGCGGCCAGTGTGGATGCCGACGCGCATGTTGACGTTGACGGCCATCACCTCGCGGACAAGCCTATAAAATTTAATTTATTAAAATTTAGTTTTATTATTTATAATACTTCAACCTCACGTAGTATTTTTTAAAGTATATTTTAATATGGATATTATTCAATTTTACGAATGTTTTAACATTATTTAACTTCTTAGAGTACTTGGAAGTACTTAACAAAATAAAAGGTTAATAACTAATAACAACTTTCTTAAAAAAAAAACTATTTTTATCTTAAAATATAAAAAATAAGTTTAGTCACTCACGCAATAGCATCGATCATGTCAAGTCCCATCTCCACGCAGCACTTGGCGTGGTCGTCGCGGGCCTCCGGCAGTCCCGACACGCAGTAGTAGCAGTCCCCGAGGAGCTTGATGCGGAGGCAGTGGTGCTCCGCTGCCAGGCGGTCGAATCTAATATGTAAAGTTATTTATTATATTGAAAATATTATGTTGAGGTATTGCTATTGAAGATATTACAGACAGGAACTTGGGGCCATTCGTGGCGCAGGGCCACAATATTTAAATAATTTTATATTTTCATTTCCTTGCTCTGGTGTGGAGGCAAAGCACGTCGTTGAGTTCCGCCACTCAACACGCAACGCCTTCGGAATTCGGCGAAAAATTTTGAACGGAGTGTCTTAACACTACTTTCCCTCTGTTTTTGTGTGCGGGATACAGCGTGAAGCGGCAACAAGGAACATAAGTGTAGAAATGAATGTTATTAGTTTTTAACTTCACGCACATAGCAGAATAGGCAGAGGGAACCTTGATACCTAGTGTTCAGACACTCCGTTACCCATTAAGACACATCCGTTGCCCATTTTCCGCCGGATTCCCAAGGCATTGGATGTTGAGTTAAGTTCGCTATTATGTAAGTTCTCTATTATTAGATCAAAGTGATTATGTTTAAAGCAATTTATGATTGCGGTTTCATAGCATTTACTGTGTAATAATATATTACATTATTAAATAAAAAATATTTTATTACAAAAACAAAAAATCATACATTCTTCGAGTTAATAAATTTGTTTCTATACAAAAGAAAAAAATACAAAAAGATATATCTATTTTTTATACAGGCACAGCAGCGGGTGCTACGCCCTACAACATCTTTAACCTGCGGCCGCTACGAATTGGCTACGCCTTGGTTACGGTTTATTACAGTCATAACAAAATGTAACGAGTTTAAATTAAGTGAAAAATGGACGGTGCAATACGAAAGGAGATTGGAATAGACTTCTGAATAAAATATTTAGTAGCTATCCTGGCTTATTATGGTTTGCAGGGATAAGTATCTTTATGATCTATTTGATATATGTATCAAGTTTATAATAAATTAATAAATGATAGAGGTGAGTCGTGGCGCAAGGGCAGAAGCGTGCTAATGTAAACGCGACAGGTTGTGAGTTCTATTACCAGTCGAGGAAATGAAATATTTATGTTTTTCATTTACTCGCTTTGGTAACGAGGTTTACCTCGGCACGGCTTTGAATCCCGCTACCAAACACGCAATGCCATAATTCGGCTACCAGAATAGGAACGGAGTGTCGTAACACTAGATTCCTATCGCCTACTCTTGTAAGTGCGGGATAAACGCTAAAAAAATATATATAAAAAATAGTATAAGACCCGATACAGAAGAAGAAGGCGCGCGGCAATAGGTCCCAATTTTTCACAATAGTCGAAAGTGCCACTCCACGAATAAGATGTGGCGCAAAATATATTAGAAAGGATAAAATATTCATCGGAGAAATGTAACCGCCTACGTGGGCGCGCCTAATAAAATGTTATACTCTAAGTAATTCGATAAAGATATCCGTATCATCATCACACCAACCTCTTATCATTTATACACATTTGCGTATTTAAAAAAATGGTTATTACGATTTTTCCTCCGCTTTCCTTTCTTTGTTTGTATGTGGCCGTTGTGGCGCTGGGGCACAAGGGTGTGACTGTCATGCGATGGTTGTGAGTTCGAGTTATATTATATAATTTCTTCACTGTTGCTTCACGGCAAAAGAAAAACAGTGTTGAGTTCCGCCACTAAGCACGCAATGCCTAATAAAATTCGGCAGAAAGTGGGTAATGTCCTAACACTACGTTCCCTTTGCCTACCCAGCAATATGCGGGATACAGCATGAAGCTGATTTTTTGATATCTCTGTTAGAAGTTGTTAATCGCGAATGGAATCTGAGGTACGCACCGTTATGAGTGCAATAAAGAATGGTGGAATATTAAAGCTATGCGGCACGAGTTTTTTACTGACACTCACATTTTTATTGCTTGCCTTTGATGTTTGATGAAATCATATAAATGTTTAATAAAATTAATAGAATATTTTTAAATTTGTTACCTTTTATTATTGTTATATATATATATATATAAGTTTTTTTTTAAAATACAATCTGTCTTACAATATGACTTTTTTTAGCTTCACGCTGTATCCCGCATATAGAATAAAATAGACTGAGAAGACCTGGGAACCTAGTGATAAAGTATATAATAGTATAGAAATATATATCATAAAAATTGCAACATATCACCTACCCACAATTCCAATTTCAATAATTTCCGTACCTCATAAAAGGACCTTCAACTACATAAACAATTTTAGTTAGAACCAGTTGTTTTTGAGATCAGCTCGTTCAACCCAACAAACTATTCAGCTTTATAATATTATTAATAAAAAAAATCGATACAACCCAAAAAAAAATACAACATACCCCACCCAATTCCAAATTTAACAATTACAAAAAATACCTTCATTTAAACGAAAGTATCCACATTCTTTTTCTTCAAACGATCAAGAACTTGAGTCCTTCTGTTATTATTATACTAACAGTCTATTTTATATTTTGTTATTAAAGGAGACCACAAAGCTTCGTCGAATTGCTTTCGGCTTTCCCTCAAAGCGTTATAACTTTTCGGTGGTGCCTCGTTGCTCCTTTGCCGTTATAAAAGACCTTCTTTGTTGCGTTCGTTTAACAAATGATTTTACCGCCGCGTCACTTTGACATAAAATCCAATAACATTGTGCTGTTGCGATTTAAAACTTTTAACGTGGATGCGAATAGAAATGATCATTTGATGATGAATATAATTTTGAATCTGATATGTAGATATATATAAAAAAAATCTGTTTCACGCTGTATCCCGCACACAGCAGGGTAGGCAGAGGGAACCTAGTGTTGAGACACTCCGTTCCCCACTTTCTGCAGAATTCTGGAGGCATTGCGTGTTGAGTGGCAGAACTCAACGCGCTTTGCCTTGAAACCAGAGCGAAGAAATGGAAATATAAATCTTAGTAAACATTTCATCTCCTTGTGTGGGGATCGAACCCACAACCAGTCGGTTTTACAGTCATACTTTGTGCCGCTGCGCCACGACTGGCCTCAAATTCTTTTTATTTATTTATTTATTTGTGCTTTGTTGTACGCTACAGACTTTGATCGTCTGTACCTTGTTAACCGACTTCTGTACAAGAAGGGGGTTATCAATTCAACTGTATTTTTTTAATGTTTGTTACCTCAGAACTTTTGAGTGGGTGACCTGGGCTTAGTGATTATTTTGTTTATTTGAAAGCTAGAGCTTCTCGTGTGGTCCATTTTAATTTTGTCTATTTCTGATTTGGTATCTATAAGAAAATCACATAAGTGTTAAGTTAGCATTAAATATGTGCGCGATAAATGTACGAATAATTCAATATCACACTAAATGATTTCGATGATTCTTTTTTTATTGGAAAAGATACATTTAAAGGGCAGCTTGAGGAATGGTTGGTTAGGTTCTGAATACGGGATTCCGTTAAAATTCAAGAAGTCGATTTTTTTTGTTGAAATTATTTATTGTTTGTTCCTGTGTTTTGCTTTGTTAAGTGTTTCTTATCATAGTTTCTTTCAATGTTTAAGTATATACACCTAAAATTACATGTAAAATATTGTCTTTTATACGCAACAAACGGGGAGAAATATTGGAAATGTAATAAAGATTAAACTTTGATCATTGATTACAAACTTCGTTACCTCATCGTGATTAGTCTTTAATTGGTTGTGTTAATAGTTTCCAAACAAAACTTTAACTTTGTTAAAAAGTTTTCCAAACCTTAACTTAACAATCGGCGGCAAATAAAAGCAGTTTGCCATATAATCCATTTATGTATAAAGTTAATAGCGTAGAATGGAGAAAAGTAAAGATTTGGCAGTGACAAATCTTTCCATTTATCCATTCTTCACAACATTTCTCTTGACAACAAAACTTTTCCATTATTATTTTTTAGCTTCACGCTTTATCCCGCACATAGCATGGTAGGCTGAGGGAACCCAAGAACCTAGTCTTAACCAGTCGATTCTCATTGAGACACTTCCGTTTCGCATTTTTCGCCAAAACTCAACACTGCACTTTGCCTCGTTATCAGAGAGATCGAAATGAAAATATTTCGTTTCCTCGAGAGGGAATCAAACCCGCAACCAGCCGCTCGCTTATGCCTCTGAGCTATGTATATGTATTGAAATAAATAAAAAAAAACCAAATGAGTATTACATAATTGCTATGTACAACAATTAACATTTCATTTGATTTTGTGTAAACGTAATTAAGCACTTCTCAAACAAAAGACAAACAACACACAAAACAAAACACTCTACTTCTTTGACCGTAAATATAATGCTGATATAACGCTATAGACAATTTCTTCCGTAGTATTTTTTTATTATTTTCTTATTTCACAACTCGCTCTTGACATTTATCCTAATGGACAATAAATAAGTGGACATCATTTGAAAGGAGTTTTTTCTATATTTACAAAAAGTAAGTTTTTTTGTCTGTCTGGTGTTCAACTAAGCAGTCAATAAAGAGTCAATTTTCAGCCAAGGGGTTAAAAATATACGAATAGTAACGAATTTTTAAGTTTTGACACAAGGATAAACGTTCCAGTAATACACTAGGTATCACTTTGTGACAGCTGAATACTCTGCTGTCAAAAATTGTTCAACCTTTCGTGAAAATGAGAAGCATTTCTCTCTTTGAGTAATAGGTATGTTTTAAGATAACATTTTTGTTTTCAGCTTCACGCCGTATCCCTTATGTAGCAGACATGATATCCCTCTCCTCACTTTTCTGCCAAATTCTCGAGGATAGCGTTTGGCAGTTATCGCCGTGGTTGTGGGTTCGATACCAACTAGATGCAATGATATTTTTCTTTCCTAAATGTGGAATAACACTTTAAAAAAATGTTTAAAAATAGGAGCAATGAATTATTTTCATTTCTCATTTGTGGTGAGACAAAGCGCAGCGTTGAGCTCTGCCACACAAAACTCCATGCAACAAATAAAAATATTTTTTTAATCACATAGTTTTCTACTATTATTCACATAAAGACATTTCTAAAACGGCAAGTAATCATCTAAACAATTTATATAAGTTCTTTGACATTTTAATGACTGTCTGAAGTGTTTTGTTTTTGCTCTCATTATTTTTTTTAAAATGTGAGATCAAACAGTCCTGGAGCGGATTTTACCTAAATACAAAAAAAAGTATTGTCCTGACATAGTACTTGGTACAACCAATTTTACCAATTTTAATTACAAACCAGCATTGGTTATGCTTTCGTAAATTAAATGTTTTTTACTGTATAAATATACCGCTATATAATATTATATTGTTAGACAAATGACGCAATTACCACAAGTGGATAAATTCGTAGAAATATGTTCTCTATTAATTATATGTTTTAGGCTTGAGCTTCAATTAGTATTGAAAGACAAATAATAATATAATAAATAATATAATATAACACAATGACTATTATACATATAAAATTATTACTACATAAAATTATATTGACAAAATTAAATTAAATAAAAAAAAAAAAAATATTTAATTGAATATTGTGCAAATGTAATTAATAGGTACATACATAAAGAACACACATACTCATATTACATAAACAACCTTAATATACGTTTTTCATCAGTAAATTTAACACTGTAAAAAATATAAGGCTTGTCCTGAGGCCTGTCCTGAGGCCAGTCGTGGCGCAGCGGCACGAGGTGTGACTGCAAAACCGACTGGTTGTGGGTTCGATCCCCACTCGAGGAGATGAAATATTTACTTAAATTTATATTTCCATTTCTTCGCTCTGGTGTCGAGGTTAAGCGCGGCGTTGAGTTCTGCCACTCAGCACGCAATGCCTCCAGAATTCGGCAGAAAGTGGGGAACGGAGTGTCTTAACACAAGGTTCCCTCTGCCTACCCTGCTGTGTGCGGGATTGCAGCGTGAAGCTGATTTTATTTGATTTTGAAAAAATATAAAATATCAAAATAATGGACGAGTCGAGGCCGCCATGAAGTCAGACTTTCTTAACCAGCCAACTTCATAGCGGCCACGACTCACCGACCGAACTGTAACTTACCTCGCGAAGAGTTCATTAAGGAGGCGTACAAGCTCCTCGGCAGTGCACTGATCTGATAGGGATGTGAAGCCGCAGATGTCCGCGAAGAGAATGCTGAGTAAACAAAATAATGCTTTAGAATGTATTGAAACTGCAATAATCAAATGAATTTTTTTTTCTATTAGATGTATATATAGATACCAAAGAAAATTATAATTAAAAATGTTAGTTCATTTATATTTTATTCAATGTATATTTTATATATTTTTAAAATAGTTGTGTAAAATCTGTACTTAAAATATTTTATAACTTACTAAAGTGCTTTGTACGAAAATATGTATAGTGATCAGCGTTGTCATATATTCTTCTGGTGAAAAGCGGGAATTTTGAAAATTTTAAGTAAAAAAGCAGGATTCTTCCAACAAAAGCGGGATTTTTTGTATAAATAACGAGGATTACATTTATTAATTATCTATTTATTTGAGTTTTAAATATTTTATCAATGATACTAAATATCAATATAGAATGTTATGATGGTAAAACGACAGTATACTTAAATTACATTATTTTTCGTTTACCATATTTAAGGCAGTTAAGTCTTCAAAATAATCATACGTACTTACTACTTAGGAATATCTGTATTTCCATAATGACTAGTAACTTATAAAAATCTTAAAGTAAAAAAAACATATTAATTTCTGGGTAAAAATCGTGACATCCCGCCAAAATCGGAGCATTTGACAACGTTGATTGTGGTAGTGACATTATTCATTTTTAAATTTGTGAACTAAATCGAATCAAGAACAACTTCAACAAATCTACGTTAAGCTTAAATAGGATAAGACATAGCTATATACATACTTTAAAAATTATCCAGTGTTTTGTGATTTAATTTTTAAAATTTAGAAAAAAAATAGACACAAAAAACAACACAACATTTATATACGCAGTTAGAATATAATTTTTTAGTATACTTGTATACTTGTAACGGGTAACAAGATTTTATCTTTCGCGTTATCCTATATTTGTACTGAAAGCCATACTAGTCACAGAAAAAAAGGTATAATTTAGGACATTGAAAGAAAGCTTTATTATAACGCATTATCTACTTAAATAAAATTTATTGAAATGCCATGAAAAATATTTGACACTTTTTTTTTTGGTGATAATGTGCGCGCGCATCGAAAAAATTTACTCTCATAATTTTTCCCTAACGAGCCAAACGAATAATATATATACGAGAATATAATTTAAAAAAATAAAACATTTTTTTTATGTTAAAAAAGTAATTATTTTAATATATATTTATTTTGGTCTGTAAATGTTCAAAATCGTTCAACAACAAATGAAGTGAAGCGTGAATGGTGACGCCAATAGCGTCATTGACGCGGAAGTGGCGCGAAAATGAGCGATTTTCATTGGTTGTTGAGTAATAATGTTCATCGACGTACAATCTTTGTATTTTGTGATTTTTTATTGTACTATGGATTTTTCTTTTGTTTCCTGCTTTATTTATCTTCAAAATATAAAGGTATTTATTATAATATCCTTTTAAAATATATTTGTAAGGTATCAGTAAGCTCTATTCGACACCTACTATTTTAGCGTTAATTTCCAAGATCATGATGTTTTATAAAGCTAAGATCAACACAATTTAATATTACGATAAATTATTAAGCTATTATTATTAAATAGATCCGACGGACGCGTTAACATAACAAAAATACGAATTGCTAAAGCTATGTATAAAAAACATTGTGCCCTACAGCAACTCGTGAGAGAAATTTTAGTAAAACAAGCGCAACAATTTTCTATTTACAATTTCACTAAAACTGTTTGGGTGTAAAAAAAACTCGTACCTAGATAAAAATAATATTGTAAAAAAAATCTTTCAAAAATTAACAAATGTAAATTTCAAAAATATATACATATGTATAAGTTTAATTCAATGCGAATCCGTTCTTGATTACGTTTTAAGTACCCACATCACTATAACTAATCCAACATTATATAGAATATTTGAATTATTGTAGTGAATTGAAAGTTACGTATGAAATTTTGGGTTTATCCCCAGCGCTATTAATAGATGATTAGTTTTGTAAAGACCCCGAGCCCAACCTTACCTTAACCCAAAACTTAACTTATCTGACAAGCTAATGGCAACAAATTACATACTTATATGTACATATACAAATAACAGTTTGTAATTTGATTAAACCGTTCAATTAAACTTTTTTAAACATGTTATAGTTTTTATATTATAGCGAAATATTTTTATAAATAAATAAAAATAAAAAAAAAAATATGTATTTTCTTTAAATATATGCATAGGTAACGTTAGGTAATAAGATCTTTGAAACCCAACCATTATATCAGTTTTGATAAACATCCCACATCCTCGCTAAGGAAAACAGATACATTTCTGGAATGAAACAGCCTACTTCCTACTAACTGGAATGTAAAAAAAAACTTGAAGTCTCAAATCGAACATACCAGAGAAAAAATATTATCAGCACATTATGCAAGAATCCAGGGCAGAACGCGAGACAATTAAGAAATCGTTGGTGGTAGTTTGATATAATAAATATCAACTGACAGACGAATGCCACCTCAGTTTACCCGTACCCACGGAGTACTGCCAAAGTGTTCGAAACGTCGAGTTTCCAAAAATGTACAATACTAAATGAATGATGATGCTATGAATTAGGCTAATTAGTTTCGTTCAAAATGTTAGATAATTGATGCAATTTAATTTCAAAGTTTCTCACAAGTTACTTGTACACAATATTTACTAGAAATATATTCAAATTAAATTTTTTATACTAACCTTACATTCTCGTATCTCTGGATGTATATCTTGTGGAACTGTTCTTGTCGCGGCTGGTTGGCGATGTCAGCCTTCATCTCCATGGCAACGTGGCGGGGTAGTACAGACAGCAGCAGGCGCTCCTATTCAACATGAGATGACACGACTTAGAAGATTTCGTTGTACGCTCCAACAAAAATACAAGTTTCATTATAATAGGATTAACGTTGGAGCCCAAGTGAGCGTGCCGAGCTGCGATAGCGAGGCTATGGTCTGTAAATCTGTCGTTGACAGTGGGTTATACAAGATTCCATACCGTTTCGAAGTTGTGTACAATGTAGATGGTGTTCGAACGTATATTTTCTATTCGTTTTTTAATCGCAAATTTTGAATGTATTTAAATTATAATGTTCGTTAACATGAGGCCAGTCGTGGCGCAGCACAAAGCTTGTGACTGTAAGCGCGACATGTTGCGGGTTCGATCCCCACTCGAGCTAAGGAATTATTTAAAATTTTCATTTCTTCGCTCTGGTGTCGACGCAAAAGTGCGGCGTTGAGTTCCACCACTTAATACGCAATGTCTTCAGAAATCTTCGGAAAGTGGCGAGCGGAGTGTCTTAACACTAAGCTCCCTATGCCTACCATGCTAAAAAATAAACGAAAAACATTTTCATAAAATAATATAACTGTATCAACCTTACTTAGCTCACAGCTATCAAAATTAATTAACAAAATATAATCATCATGCATACTAATTAAACATTGAAAATTATAATCTATTTGTGCATCAACAGTATCAAAAGCTAAATATATAAATTTAATTCGAATGTTGCAATAATTTGACGGTCCCTAGGTAATGTATCGGAAGTGAAAAATTGCAGGTATCTTTTATTGCTCTTTTGAACTACTAACAAGGTAGTTGGGTTTTCGATTATATACACGTTTAAAAACACATAAATATATATATTTTAAATAAAAAAAATAAATCTGCTTCACGCTGTATCCCGCACACAGCAGGGTAGGCAGAGGGAACCTAGTGTTAAGACACTCCGTTCCCCACTTTCTGCCGAACTCTGGAGGCATTGCGTGTTGAGTGGCACAACTCAACGCCGCGCTTAACCTCGACACCAGAGCGAAGAAATGGAAATATAAATTTTAAGTAAATATTTCATCTCCTTGAGTGGGGATCGAACCCACAACAAGTCGGTTTTACAGTCACACCTCGTGCCGCTGCGCCACGACTTTTTATTTAGAAAAAAAAAAACATTCAACTTCTTAGTAGTTTAAAAGAGCGATGAAGACATTTACAATTTTTCGCTTTCGTTCTTTACCTAACGACCATCGTTTTGAAGTTAAATAATGAATATTTTATCAACCAACACCAAGTAAATTACCCTGACTTCACTTTAATTAACCACTGATGCCTCGAACGGGTGACGGCCACCCCTATCAATTATTGATCTCTCCAGCATCCCTCATTCATCTCATCTTCATCATCAGATTATCACTTAACGTGCCGCTATCACTGACAATGGTCTAATGGTTACTGTTATACTGCATCGATACAGCGACAAAGACAAGATTGTCAGTATTGTATCGTAAGAGTATATATATAGATATACTATTACGATATAATCGTCCTTAATATAATGTATTATATTATATACGGCCTTAATATAATAAATTATATAATATGTAGGTTTAATGGTTTTGAAGAGCTTAAATATTTTTTTTATAAAAATCATCTTCACGCTGTATCCTGCACACAGCTGGGTAGGCGGAGAGTACCTCGTGTTAATACTCGGTTAAATATTAACTTGAGGCCAGTCGTGGCGCAGAGCCATAAAGAGTGACTGTAAAATCGACTGGTTGTGGGTTCGATAACCACTCGAGGAAATTAAATATTTATTTACATTTATATTTTCGAGGCAAAACGCGTCGTTGAATTCCGCCACTCAACACTTGATCTCTCCAGAACTCAGTGGAAAGTGGGGAACGTAGTGTATTAATAATAGGTTCCCTCTGCCTACCCTGCTGTGTGCGGGATACAGCGTGAACCTAAGAAAGAAAAAAAAAATTTTTTTTTCTTCAAGGATCGAACCCATAACCAGTAGCGTTTACAGTCACATATTTGTGACCCTTCGGCCTTAGATTTTTATAAGTTTTCGAAAAACTATTTTTATATTATGAACACTTGTTTAGAGAAAACAAAAGAAAAGAAAAATAAAAAATAATATCTTAAATTAGAAAGTCCCGTGTTCTAAATTTCATGAATCAAAGTTAAATTTAAAGATAATCCAATTGATATACTGAAAAAAATGTAGAAGTTAACAAGAAACAATTCTTAAGAAATTTCGCAACAGACTAAATATTATTATCACGCATCAATCAATATTGTGTAAACAAAATATGATTCAAAACAGTCCGATATATACAGCAGATACAAAAAGCTTCAAAATGAACGATTATACATTTAACAAGGAAGTAATCTATGTTAAAATTATATATTTTTTTATTTAGAGGCCAGCCAGGGCACACGTAATAAGCTATGTTAAAATTATATATTTTTTTATTTAGAAGCCAGTCGTGGCGCAGGGGCACACGTGTGTGACTGTAAACGCGATAGGTTGTGTGCTCGATGCCCATTCGAGGAAATAAAATATTAAATATTTTATTTTCTTGGCTCTAATGTTGAGGCAAAACGCGGCGTTGAGTTCCGCCACTCAACACGCAATCCTTTCAGAATTCAGCGGAGACACAGCGTGAAAAAAATAAAAACAAAACTAGATATAAGCCCATAGCATGCACCGTTCATTAACTAAATTGACAAAGACTTATGCACATCGAGCCTACAGCCATTCCCATGTCAGTATCACAAAGCAATAAATGGATCCGATTTTGATAGTATGGTATAATTGATACCCATATGTAGAAGTGATTTATGACGAAGTAGGTGTGTTTGAATCATAATTAAACCAATAATTTATAGTGTGGCCAGTCGTGGCGCAACGGTACGAGGTGACCGACTGGTTGTGGGTTCGATCTCCACTCTAGGAGATGAAATATTTACTTAAATTTATATTTCTTCGCTCTGGTGTCGAGGTTAAGCGTGGCGTTGAGTTCTGCCATTCAACACGCAATGCCTCCAGAATTCGGCAGAAAGTGGGGAACGGAGTGTCTTAATATTAAGTTCCCTCCGCCTACCCTGCTGTGTGCGGGATACAGCGTGAAGCTGATTTTGTTATTTTTATTTATAGCGATATATAACGATCGCAGTGGCTTGTTTACATTGTTGACGGTCTAATAGCTGGTGGGTTATATATTCGTAGCGCCACTTAAATTTGTTTTAAGGTAATAGAAACCAAAATAATGATATTTAATTTATTTTTTCTGTTTGCATGTGTGTTTGTTCATGATAAGATCAGAAACAGCAAGATTCCCTTAACATTTAGTTTTTGTTCTTGTTTTTGTTTTATTTCAATCGGCTTACAAATTAAAAAGTTATACCATTTTAAGGAATATTGTGCGACAAAATTGCTGTAATTAAATATTTTCGTGGATTTGCTGAAACTTTACTTTAGATAACGAAAATGATGCAAATATTAAAAAATTAAAATTAAAAAAAAAAAAAAAAATTAGCTTCACGCTATATCCCGCACACAGCAGGGTAGGCAGAGGGAACCTAGTGTTAAGACACTCCGTTCCCCACTTTCTGCCGAATTCTGGAGGTATTGCGTGTTGAGTGGCAGAACTCAACGCCGCGCTTAACCTCGACACCAGAGCGAAGAAATGGAAATATAAATTTAAGTAAATATTTCATCTCCTCGAGTGGGGATCGAACCCACAACCAGTCGGTTTTGCAGTCACACCT